>OY735213.1:48296784-48314284 GCA_963457665.1 Thysanoteuthis rhombus
ATCATCCACTGTGTTGACTGGTCAGTATTCAGGATTAGACATCATAGGTTGCACGGGCCAATTCGTATCTGCTTCGATCGGCTTCCTTAAACTGATGATTCTTACCCATGGGTGCACGCACCCTCAAAGGGCACATGGGGAAATTATTGGTTTGGGCAAAATGGTGAGTGAAATTTGCTTATTGGCGAAATTTGACTTTTTTACAAAAAATAGATAAATAAATGAATAAATAAATAAATAGCTAATATTTATTTGACCAAAAGTCTATTTAATAAACACATGGATATAAATCAATTATTTTTCTTCAAAATCAAAAGTTCTGAAATCTCGAAGGGATGCGAGACTTGAAAAAGGTTACGAATAGCTGGCTTAAAACTTTTTACTAGACTGGTGGTCGGAATTGAGCAAGAACATACTCACAAAATCCAATCGACTGTCAGGATGAGAGCTGCGTCTTCCTGTGGTAAGCCAACAGAGGTGAGCACTGCCACCAGTGTGAGTAAGCCAGACTGGGGAATGAACGTTGCACCAATTGAAGCCAGAGTTGCAATCAAACTGAAAGAAAAGACGTAATCGTCGTAAGAGACCTGGCACCAACTTGATTTATATAATGGCACACACGCAGGTGCAGACAACAATAATGTCATATGAAAAATATCACAGTAGACCTTCACTAATACGGCTGTCTGTAATCCAGTCCTTCACTAATACGGCACATATTTTAAATTTCCTCAAGACACTGTAATTTGATTTTTCACGAGCTATCGCATCAACCTCGTATTCATTCTTTAGTAAGTTTCAGATTTTTTCACTTACATATGTCAGTGCCCTTTATTTTATTTTTAGTGATTACTGCCCAACAAAATGTAGGAGAAATAACTTATTTATTCATCATTTCATATCATGAAGGACGCAATATTTCCCGAATCTATAAAAGATACCATGTTTGCGAAGTAAAAAGGGATGGTCATTTGGCCGATAGGATTTTTCACGTATGATATCAAAGGCTTCTGAGAATAAAGCTTCCAATCACCGTTTAAATCATCAGCAGCCTTTTAGCGTCCGTCGTTAGATATAGACCTACCCCAAGATTCGTCAGACTACCCTATAATGGACTTTGCGGAGCCAATATTTTCTTGACTTGTACAGTTGGTCCGGCCATCTTTTATTTTACCGGTTTTGGTTTCGCATGTGATCTGTGAGGATCGATGTTGTGAGTCCTGATGTCCAGCGGTTGACTAACTCTTACAACATGACCAGCCCACTGCCATTTGTTTAAGTTTTCTAACGGATTCTATGATATATCAGACTCTCGTTTTCTCCCTAGTATATGGTGCTGTTTTGTGATCTCTCTGTATGATGTTGAGCATGATTTTTTAATGTACATGTTGGATGTTTCTCAGTTTTTTTATTAGGATCCATGTTTCAGCTTCATGGGTGATTATTGAGAGGATGCATTGGTTGTATACTCTACTTTTTAGGACTAATGGGATTTTCTTGTTCTTGAAGGTTGAGCTTATCAAGATTAAAAACACAGAGCTGAAAAAAAGTAGACCACTACATTTAACTAGGAGAGCAAATCTCCAAGAAATCTTCAAAAGAAGAAGAAATCAAGCGAAGAACCATTTAAATAGTACATTCATAAGATGTCGTTCTAAAATTACAGAGAAAACAAAGTGTTCAGCTTATTTTGCACCAGTGTGTATCTCCTTCGAATGTACTACTGTATAACAAAAGCAAATTTACAAGTAATATCATCTCGAGCTTTTCATCTTTACAAAACTGATATTACCGAATATAGACATAGAAGAATGGATGATATTTCCTTCTCTCATCTTTTGATCTCTCACTCTCGTTCTCTTTTCCTCTTTTTATCTTTGCTCTCTATTTCCTTCCCTCACATCTTTCTCCTAGTCTTCCCTCGCCTCTTGCCTTCCCTTTTATCTCCATCTCTCACGCTTGCCTTCTCTATTTATTTCTCTCCCTCCTTTTCTCCGTCTCTCTCTCTCTCTCTCTCTCTCTCTCATACACGCACACATTTCTCTTGGCCTTTCCTTTTCCTTCTCTTTTATCCCCATCTCTTTTGCTCTCCTTCTTCCATTAACTCTCTCTATTTCTCTCGATCAAACGTCTCTCTCTCTCTCTCTCTCTCTCTCTCTCTCTCTCTCTCTCTCTCTCTCTCTCTCTCTCTCTCTCTTACCTCATAAGTGCCAATTGTGAAAGGGTCAAATCGACGGCCCGGTGTTGGGCAATAAATATACAAGCCATCGCCTGGTACAAGGCCGTACCGTTCAGATTAATGACGGCCCCCACAGGCGCAACGAATCTCGCTACGTGACTGGACACTCGGTTCTTCCTTTCCAGACATCGGAGCATAATCGGCAATGTTGCCGCACTGCAAATAGCAAAATAAAAAATATTTTGAAAAAAAACACAACATATGAAATAGATAAAAAAGACACACACACACACGCACACATACATATATATATATATATATATATATATATATATATATATATATATATACATATATATATGCACATATACATATATATATATATATATATATATATATATATATGCACATATACATATATATATATATATGTATGTATGCATATATATATATACATGTCTTTTATGTATATCTATAGGCCTTTATATATATATATATATGTGTGTGTGTGTGTGTGTACATATATATGTGCGTGTGTGCGTATGTATTGTATTTATATATATATGTTATATTTATAGGCCTTTATGTGTGTATATATATATATATATATATATATATATATATATATATATATATATATATGTATTACATATATATAAATATTATTTCTATAGGCTTTTATGTGTGTATATATATATATATATATATATATATATACACACACACACATAAAGGCCTATAAATATGATACATAAATATGCGTGTGTGTGCATGTATGTGTGTGTATATATATATATATATATATATATATATATATATATATAATGGCTTTAAAAAAAAAGATAAAAAGACATATAGACATAAATGAATAATGGACGATTAGGATTGATGGGAGAGGAGACGAACGACTGTCCGGATGGTTGCCTAACTGGGAGATTGCCTGACAGCACCATTCGATTGGTCGATACAACAAAAAGAGTCTATATGAATGGAGAAAGTTTATATAAATGCACTTATTGGTCTAGCATCTCAGTCTACCTGCTGTGATTGAGGCCCACGCCTTCATCCTAAAAAAACGTACTAAAGGGGTTAATCCTTATAAAAACAAAAGAACAATCCGGGGGGGGGCTGCATACCCATGCTAACACTATGCACTAGCTAAACAATGAATGCATTGTAAGGGGGTAGAATATCAACTTATCCCCATCATAATGTAAAGCTAGTCTTTATATCAAATGTTTGTTTTTTCATCTCTTTTCCAGCAGAATAATAACGAAAATTATCTCTCAATTCAGAATAAATTCCTGGATCCGCCCCAAAATTTGATCAGTTCTTTAGTAGTCTATAGACCAAAACTGACTCACAGACAGACTGGATACGATTGAATAGACTTCGTTGGTAGAGGTTAAAAAAAAAAGTTTTTTTTTAAAAGAAGAATAAGCTTATTCCGAACGCCGGGTAAGAAGTCATCTTATCAGTAACTTGTAAAATCCTCTTTACTTGGCTGACGGTATACCTAGGGGTTGAACACTAACACACTGCAGTATCTGGAAACCAGAACTGAATTCTGATTATGTGTCCACGTACCACCGGAAAGGGAATTGCTGACAGGGTGGACCACTGGAAAAGAAAATGCAGATAAGTGGGGTAGGGGTTCTTCTGAAATGTAAATCATGTCTAAGGGAAGACCATTGAAAGGTAAATTTCGGATAAGGGGATAACTGAAAGTGAAACCACAGATAAAGGGGAACGCTAGGAGGAAAACTATTGATTATATAAATTATGTCTTGAAAGGAAATTTATTCGATTATCACATGCTCGTGTACGTTTACGATGTAATTTTATATACATCACGAGTATTGATTGGAGAGAAAAAATGATTGTTCTTTGATGATAAATAAAAACGTACAACTGAAAGAGAAACAGCAGTTTTTTTTTTTTGTTTTTTTTTGCTAACGCAGGAATTGATTGAAAAAAGAATAATTGACGTCCGTTAACTGGGACAATTGAGTAAGAAAAAAAGAAAGAAATGACGCCGGTCAACTGGGGACAGACAACGATAGTTACACAGATGATGGACACATCTAAAAACGCGTGGGAGCCTAAGGGATAATAAAGTCTTAATAAATAGAATAAAACTATCCTAATTTTCAAGGTTCGTAATACCAAATACTCTCGGTGTCTTCATTTGGATATACGATCAAACGCTAGTGGTAGTAGTAGTAGTAGTAGTAGTAGTAGTAGTAGTAGTAACACACACGCACTCAGTTCTTCTCCTCTAGCTATATATTTGTTTCACCCCTAACCTTTTCATCATTCCTACTCTCTCTCTCTCTCTCTCTCTCTCTCTCTCTCTCTCTCTCTCTCTCTCTCTCTCTCTCTTGGTAGAAATCAATTCCACCTCAGTTAACTTTCTAGTCTTTCTCCTTTTCTCGACTAACCGACAGCCTAAATCAGATCAGACCAACGACCGGCTAAACACACATGCCCCAACAACAGAATTTGGTTAGCGCCAACCAATTTTATGTTCGCATCACTCCCACCCCTCCCCGTCTTCAAGTCTGTTATGCAACAGACAGATTGACACATCGCAGATCATTATATAGATTACTTAAGTGTGCTTGTAAAATCTGAATCCGAAGTGAAAGATATTTCTTTCTTACCAACATTAGGGAGATAATGACTTGTAGAGTACATTCTATACGAAACCGTCAACTAAGACTGTCAACGTGAAACGAGTAGATATCTTACATGCAAGAAGCATTGAAGCATTTCATCATAAACTATTTTACCCATGCCTTCAAAGGATGTTGGTATTTTAAAATAATTTTGCAATTGCATTGTACTTATAAAGTATCGAAAACATTATATTGCACAATATTTTCTTTTATATGTTCAATATTTCTTGAGTATTAAATGAAACTAACGACAGAATAAAGTAAAGACTCACTTTCAATAATTGAACAAAGGAAGTCATGAAGGAAAAAACATCGAAGAATAGATATGGTCAGAAAAAATTCTATTTATGACATCGCTGGCATTTTTCCCGCTGGAGAATATCTAAAACAGAGTTTTGAAAAAATGTGTATGAACATCTAGATTCTGGAGAATCTACGTATAATTAATAAACCCGTCAAAATGAGACCCCAGAAGAGCCAAAGATGATTTTCTTCCGAAATTTAAAAAAAAATCAGAAGGGGTTTAATGGAGTATTGATGCTAATTTTCAAGTAGACAAAACGGTATGACCAGGAGTACTGAAACATGCAAACAAGCAACGAACAAATAAACAAACAGACATACAAATGTATAAACAGAAACACAAACAATCGCACTTGTGAATAAAGGATAGAATCCTTTGCCATCTTTGATGGCTATGGTTGCTCAATACAAAAAAAAAAGAAATATTGCATTATGTCGGTTTCTCTGAACAAAAAATGCGAATAACGTTGCTATTGAGTGATTGTGGTCTTTCATTCATTAAGCTTAACACGACAAATTTCACTTTTTACTTAATAAATAAATATACGCTGCGTTGGAAATAAGTTAGTTTCATGCCTTTTCTTCTTTCAAGACGAAATTTTAAGGTACTAAGATATGCATCAAAATGTCTTCTTTTTTTTTAATTCTACGTTAAAATCAGAGGCATAGCAAAGGGCTGTTTGAAAACCCCCTCAGGGCCCCTAATAGACAGGGACCCCCAAAAGCTTTACGAATAGTAGTTCACCTACTGTATTTCTACTGAGATTACACAATAACAAGGATATGTTTGAAGATAGATTCATTGTCTCGATAATAATAATTGAGACTTTGAGGTTATTTTTCACTAATTGTACATGTCTATTTATTACGAATTCATCAAATCTCACAAAATGTTGGAGGGGCCCCCACAAGGAGCCATGCCCATTGGACCCCCATATCTATAGCTACGCCTCTGGTTAGAATGCACCTTTTCTCTACCTGTAGACACGTATACTTTATTCACACTTATCAATAATCCCTTCTAAATTGTACGATGTTTATCTTTTATTTAAAGAAATGAGACGATTGATAATCACAAAAGCGATCTTGATGTATACTTACAAAATAACCGACCATGTTTATGTACTAGTAAAATTAATGCATGTATTTACATATTTTCGTTAAAACATCAGTATGGTAGGTTGTTTCAGAAATATTCTTTATAAACATACTTTTTCAGACTTGTATGCAAAAAAAAAAAAGTGTTATCTTTTTACCTATCCAGTACTTTTGTCTGTCTCGTTGTTTGTCAGTAATCTAATCTCTTGCTTACATAATATAGATTCAACAAGTGCTTTGAGCAAACTGGCTCCTCTTTATCCTTTTTTTGTCTCGGAGTCGGTTTATTTTTACTTTGGCTTCTATTGATTTTAAAGAGCACTCAGGCGACACAGAAGCTGTGGTGAATCCTAATCTAACTGCAGTGTATACACCCTACGCGTACACGCACACAAAAAAAAAACACAAACATATTCACGCTTATGTGCACAAAACATTCAAGTTAATTCACATGTTATATGTGTGGGTGAGGGAACATACTTGAATAAATATATGTATAAGCGTACATGTTTATATAACCATATATTTGCTATGTGAAATTTATGAGGTTATGTCTACCTATCTATCTATCCATCAATATATATATATATATATATATATATATATATATATATATATATATATATATATATATATAAAAGAGGCAGCAATCCTTTAAACGTACACAGAAATAACAAATAAACGTTCTAAAGTTGATGGTCTGAGATCTTCCGACCATTATCGGGCATTATCAAGATAAGATCTGGAACCAACAACTTTGGAACGTTTTTGAAAAAAAAACTTCCATAACATTAATGAAAGGTTTGCTCGCAAGCAGGAAAAAATAAGCAAAAAATTAAAAAGACAGCTTTTTTTTCAACAATATATATATATATATATATATATATATATATATATATATATATATATATATATATATATATATATATATATATATGCCCAGCTTTTAACTTATTACTTACCAACTGTCTACCAACATATCACACTGCTCCTTCATCAATATGATATTCAGTAAGATTCTTACAGACATTTTTCCATCTACTCTATATAGTTTCGGAACAATCATCCATTCGTCACCTTCTATATTACAGATTTGTGATCAAAAGCGTTTTCCATTTCTTTCGATTATTAACAATACTTTTCTGTTTATTCTAACCCTTCATTGCTTTGAATTTGGATACAGGTAGTTTGTGAAGATGTTTTGATTGCTTGATGTCATCATTGATTACAGCACTACAGACTATGGACGATACTAGAATGTTACATAATTTTAACAATAAAAGAAGACTTCAATTCCTGAAGGCTATCTATATTAACCCTTTATGAGGCAAGTGACAAAATATGATCACCTAAATTGGGTCTAAAGAGAGCGTGCAACCACTTCTACCATTGCACCAATCAACAGAGCATTTATTTACACCCTATCAGCATGAATAAAAAATATTTTCAGCAAACTTTCAACTGAAAATATATTGCAATTAGTCTAGTTCATCATACGAAAGGGTTATTTTGCTATCTGAACTAATTTAGGAGCGCCTTTTAAAAGGTTAAAGTCAGACAACCCGCCATTGATAAAATCTCTCACGAAGTCATAGCAGGTATTCCAGGGTGCCCCCAACGGAAATCGGAATACCAATACGTAATATATTCTCCAGGAACTTCAGGATAATACAATTTTGAACTAATGTATTTTACAATGAACTCCACGACTTTTCACGATAAGCGTCGCCATGGGAAGTAACGTTATCAAAATAAACAATTCATTTTATAAATAAAACAAAGCTTGAATTTAAAAAAGAAAAAAAACAAGTGTGACGATAAACTGGGGATCAATTTAGCATAAACTCTCATATCATCATCATCATCATCATCATCATCATCATCATCATCATCATCATCATCATCGGTCTTTTATCGTCCATCGTTGGACCTAGACTTTCCCCAGGGTTCACGACACCTCTCTATCATGGGTGTCGCAGGGCCAATACTCTCTGATTTTGTCTAGTTCGTCTCTCCATCTTGTATTCTGCCGGCCTCGATTGTGCACGTGATCTCTGGGGACCCACCTATTCAAGACCTATACAGGGGGGGTGAATATACAAAATCGATATGTATCGTATGATACGTGAATACATAGACAGCTAGCAAAGAAAATTATGTTGACAGTTTTATTACTCGGTTTCAAATATACTCGTGCCCCCAGATTGAATGACGCCACTGTATATACAATGTATGCATTCATAAAGGTAAGTGTATATGTTCGTTAGTTATGTATTTTGAACATTCTCACCTTGGTGGTACATGCAAGCATAGGCTAAGAATATATATATATATATATATATATATATATATATATATATATATATATATATATATATATATATATACATATATATATATATATATATATACATATATATATATATATATATATATATATATATATATATATATATATATATATATGTATGTATATATATATATATATATATATATATATATATATATATATATATATGTATATATATGTATGTATATATATATGAATGTAGGTATATATATGTATATATATGAATGTAGGTATATATATGCATATGTATGTATGTATATATATATACGTATGCATATATATAAATGTATGTATGTATATGAATATATATATATTTATATATATATACATATCTATATCTATAGATATGTATCTATGTATGCATATATACATATATATATGCATATATATATATATATATGTATCTATCTATCTATCTATCTATCTATATATATATATATATATATATATATATATGTATATATATATATATAAAGATTGATCGATAAGTCCGCTGCTTGACATTTGGATTTTAGCAATTTTTTCATCTGTTCAATGATCTACGTGATTGATGGAGAAGCGACAGGCCGAGCGCATCGATAAAGGAGATTATGTTGAAAATTTGGCCACGAATGATGTATATTTATCTATATATCGAAATAATAGCCCACCAATATGTTCAGAAAATATATACGAGTAAATTTGATAAGCCTACATTGCATAAGTGTGAACGTGTACGCTAAGATAATAAAAAAGAAGTCAGTCCCAAACGAAAAAAAAATCCTCGCCATCAAAGTCAACAATCAAACAACAATTTGAAACTATGTAAAATAATTCCATCCAAAGATAAATGTAGTCATCTAAAATAGAATTCTAAAAAAAAAAACATCTAGAAACATCTCGGTTCTGGGGATGATATCCAGCAAGTCGTTATTTATAAATCAGTCTTAATAATGTTCAAAAAGATCTAAAGAATTACTTCTTTCCGGAAATCGAGAAAACAATTTCAAAAAGTATCTAACGCAATACTGATGCCAATTTACAAGTCTGTAGACAAAACGATATGGCCAGAGGCGCTGGAACACACGCACACATGATCACACGCTCACATAAAAAATAAGTGATAGAACACTTGACCACTTTTGGTGGCTACGGTTGTTTAGAAGATATTGGACAGGAAAAAGGGAGAAAAAAGAAAGTTGAGGAGGCAAAAGAGAAGAAGAGAAAGTTAAAGAAAGGGAAGGGGAAAAATTTAGATAAAGAGAGAGAGAGAGAGTGAAGAGAGTCAAAAAGGAATTTAAATTAGGAAGACAGAGATTGATTACTAATTCATTTTTATGTCATTCATAAAGAAAGTCAATATAGAAACTGTCACATAGCAAACGGCTTTTGGCGGCACGCTGTGTTTGGTGGGATCAATTAAAACATTGAAGAAATTGGTGATCAATGAATAATTACCTCTCTTGCCTTTTGTTGCATCATTAAAATTTTCAACAAAACAAATGGAAGCTTGAACGGTACCGTACACAAACTAGGGGACTAAGTTAGGATGAACTCACATTATAAATTAAATCCCGACCCCCAAAAAAACTTATCCGGGGGGGGGTTCAAAAACATAAAAACATTTTTTTTTCTACATATGATAAGAAGTAAATACCTATATTTTCAGCCTTCAAGCTCATTTGGTGCAGCTTGCACAAGGGACAGATGGATAGCTAGATAGATAGATAGATGGATTTGGTTAGTCACTCAATAGAAACTGTCACATGACTAATGTCTTTTGGCAGCATGCTGTATCGAGGGTGATCAATAAAAGAATTTGAAAAAGGATGATCAATGGAGAAGTTACTTGCTTCATGTTTTGTTGGGCAGTGATCACTAAAATGTCTGAGTTTTCACAAAACAACCGGGCAAAAACTAGGGAACAATTTAGCATAAACTTACATTGGACTTTGAAGCCCCTTAAAAAACTTTAATGGAGGATTTGAAAAAGAAAAAAAGTTTTTTTCTAGACATAACAAGGTGTAAATGTTGGAATTTTCAGCCCTATAAATCCATTGGTGTGGTCTGTCCTCATGATACATACATAGCCAGCCAGCAATCGAGTCAATCAGTCATCTGGACCAACTTTAGAATAGATAGATAGATAGATAGATAGATAGATAAATAGATACATAGTCTGCCCGTCAGAATCACTTAAGAAATGAAGAAGCCTATATTGACTATGTTGACAGTTTCAGTTGACGATTTCTAATAGAAATGAAGAAGAGATCGAAGTTGAAAAAAAGAAAGAAAGTCAAAACAAAGAAGAGAAGGGAAGGAAAACTTCAGGAAAAGTGAGAGAGTGAAGAGTTTGAAAAAATTAAATTAAGATGACAGAGATTGATGTGTTATCCAAATAGATAAGTAAAATGAAACCCTTCAGAAAGGTTTATGCCAATGTTATACGCGGATTAATAGATATTCTAAATCTATACATTTATACATGTATTGATACATGTATATATGCACATTTTTATCTCGTTTCATTAGCATAATATGATTTTGGAATATCATCCACCTTGATATTCTCACATGACCTCTGTCATACAAACTATTAATATTAAATCCTTATATATACATATATATATATATATATATATATATATATATATATATATATATATATATATATATATATATATATTCACAAGAATAGATATATATATAATTCACAAGAATATATATATATATATATATATATATATATATATAATTCACAAGTATATATATATAATTAACAAAGAAAAACAGTTGTCTGTTGATTGCAATGATCATGTGAAACTGATCAGTTACAACAAAAATTGTAAATATCCATAATATATATATATATGTGTGTGTATGTGTGTGTGTGTGTGTGTGTGTATGTATGTGTGTGTGTGTGTGTGTGTGTGTGTGTGTGTGTGTGTGTGTGTGTGTGTGTGTGTGTGGATATTCAGTGCTTAGCAGTGACTACGCGTTTCATGCCCGTACAATCGTCAGACCGTCTACTGCATCTGAAGAGCGTCCCTGTTCGAGGTCATGTGAGGCTGCAAAACGTTTTTAGTAAAATGATTGTTCGTTTTTCGTTAATTCATTGTCGTATTGTTTTCGATTTTTCAATTTAGAAGGTTAATTTTTCAAGGGGCTATTGAAAAAGGGTTACTGAGTTATTTCAGAGTTAGGACTAATGACTCCTGAAACAATTATTCAATTGTTGAATTATTCTTAGGGGGGGTTACGGTTTCTTGGGTTTCAGTTCATCATTATTACTATAATCATTATTTTTAATTTTTTTATTTTATTATATTTTCACCCCAGTTTCGCTTTCAGTGTCGTTGATACTGTTCTGAGTGCACATACTATTACTGGTACTACTCTGAATTTCATTTTCCACACCTTCTTCAACTTCCTTGCCTATTTCTGGTATTTCCCTGCTTTTCACTTTCTTTCCTATTTTACTCCGCAAGTTCTCCTCTACTTTTCCTCAATTACTAGATCCAGTTTTCTCGCTTGGCTGGAATGGTCAAGTGGATGTCAAAGTCACAGAGTAATTTGTGACTTCCACTCTCCAGAACTGTCTCTGGTTTGTGCTGGTATCACTTTTCTGCATGATTGAATCCCATTCGTTTGTTCAATTACCAGTGGATCACTGTTGCTACCCTATCGTGTCTGTGTTTACACTCCCTTTAGGCAAGTAGACTGCATTCATTAATAATGTGGTTTACGGCTTCATTCCTTTCCGTGTAGACTGCATTCACTTTTTGTTTGTATTCAGTCGAATTTTGCATTTTCGCAATTTGTTTTGGACTACTATAATACGTGATTCTGTTTCTCTCGTCAAGTTTCTTTTGTGAAGCCATGTCCATAATTTCTCATCAGCAACATCCTGTATATATCTTTTGAATTCTTCATATAGTCTTTTTTGTTTCCATTTTTCTTTCTTTGTTTTCTATGTTGCTCTTTCGTTTACTGCTTTTTTGTTTTTCGTTGTGCTGCTTCAAGTGTTCTCCATAATGCTATCGCTATTCGCTGGCACATACTTTTCTAGTCCTGTTATCAATATTTTTATTATTGGAAAAACATTTTTTAGATAATGGGTTTTATTAGTTATATGCTCTAGGGCTGTGTTTAATCTTAAGAGTCGTGGTGTGGCGTAAGTTATCGTTAGATATTGTTTTCATTTTTAAATTTTGATACGAGATCTAATCTTTTGTTGAGCTGTTTTTGTTACTGGTGGAAGGTGATTATGTCTATTTTTTCATTCCAAGCAGAGAGTGCAGTGTTTTGAAGTGTTGCTTTAAAATGGAGCGTTTATTCTTATTTTCCATAATATTTCTGGTTTACGTTGGTATGTTAATTTTTTTTATCCAATATTTGTTTTGATGGTGTTTTGCTATGTGTGTATTACTTGTTATTAAAGGATGTATTATGGGCATAGTTCCTTTGTTTCCGAAGGCTTTGGGTCACACTAATATATATTTTATCTGGCTTCGCTTTGGATTTTTCGGTTGCCTGGTTTACGACGTTAATTCATAAGCAGTTACCGTTTCATAAAGATTTGGGTTTACTTCTGTTGGTACGGATGGGAGTTGAACGTGCTTGTGGAGTTTTGGTGATTTTTGTTGTGTTTTCTGTTATACATTTTCGATGCAGCTATAGCTGATTTTAGCATGTTTTTGTTGAATATTTTGTGCTGTTGATTTGATGCAGGGAAGTGTTCATTGGTTGTAATCCTGAATCTTGATTTCTTTTTTATTCATTAAACTATCTTTGTTGTTGCTCTGTTTGTTTTTTTAGTAGTTTTAGAGTCAGGTTTTTTGGCTTCAAGAAATAAAACATCAAATCACTAAGATCTTCCCAATTTAAAACTACACAAAAAAACCCAAAGAGAACAACACAAACTCCACAACAAAAACAGTTTAATTACTAAATAAGTCATTTTACAGTCAATCTGTTTTATTTTATCCAAGAATTGATCCCCACCCTGACCTCTATATAAATCACCAAACACATACAAATTAATTCTTCACCTACTCACAACTCCGTATAAACCAACCGAATACACACTAATGGTAAACGTTCTTTTGTACTAATAAGCTTGCTATTTTCCATACACATTGATATCTCTTGAATTGATATGTACTTCAATGTTGAACAAACACTTTATGTGAATTCAATAATAATAATAATAATAATAATAATAATAATAATAATTATGAAGAAGAAGAAGAAGGTGTGGAACATGAAATTCAAGGTAGTACCAGTAATAGTAGGCGCACTCAGAACAGTACCAAAGGCACTGAAAGCGAGACTGGAAGAAGTGGGGATAAGAGGAAGGATTGCGACTATACAGATCACATTACTACTGGGAACTGCACGCATACTGAGGAAAGTGTTAGAAATGAGAGAGCTACGATCCCCAGCTGTTATCAATGGCCTAACAGGGAGAAGAGGAGAGAGAAGAAAAATAAATGGTGGTAGAGGTAGGAAATCACGTAGCTGCTGTGATAGGTGAGGGAGATGTGAGACGGGAGTTGGAGACCCGAGGAGACTTACTGTCACTCAGCCTTCTGTGGACTATGAGAGTGTGAAGAGGACCTGTGGAGACTTGTTGTACCTCAGTCTCCAGCTGTGACTACAAGGAAGGGAAATGAAAGCGGGAACGTGAACCACAGCACTACCATGATAGGCGAAGGAGAGAAGAGACGTTAGCTGAAGACCTGAGGAGACTTATTGTCACTCAGCCTTCAGCAATGACCACTGGGCAACCAGTGTGAAACTGTAAACTGCAGTATTGCTGTGGCATATGAGAACTAGGAGAGAAGAGCTGGAGACTTGAGGAGACTTGCTGTCACTCAAACTCCAGCGGTTACTACCAGGCAACTGGTGTGAGATTGCAAATAATAATAATAATAATAATAATAATAATAATAATAATAATAATAATAATAATAATAGAAGGGGGCTACTACCAGAAGAACAGAAAGGGTGTAGGATAGGAACCAAAGGGGCAAACGATTTACTCTACATAGACCAGATGATCTTAAAAGAAGTAAGGAAAAGGAGAAAGAATATCGCAATGGGATGGATAGATTACAAAAAGGCATACGATATGATTCCACATAGCTGGATACTCGAATGCCTTAGAATGTTCAAAATTAGCGAACCGGTGGTTAAATTCATTGGTAATTCAATGGAAGACTGGAAAGTAGATTTGACAGCCGCAGGGGACAAACTAGCCGAGGTAGGGATAAAAAGGGGAATCTTCCAAGGAGACTCGTTGTCCCCACTATTATTTGTTCTAACAATGATACCGCTTAACAGAATCCTGAAAAACAGCAAAGGATACCACTTCTCTAAAACAAAAGGAAAGGTCAACCACTTAATGTACATGGACGATATTGAATTGTTTGCAAAAAACAGGGGAGAGCTTGAGACTCTGTTCAACGAAGTAAGGGAATATAGTGAGGACATAGGAATGGAGTTTGGGATAGAAAAATGCGCAATCATGGTGATGCATAAAGGAAGGCTTTCAATGACTGAGGGAATTGAACTTCCGGACAACAACAAGATTAGGGCATTGACTGCACAAGACCGATACAAGTACCTAGGTGTCCTTGAATGTGACACGATAAAACGGGAAGAGATGAAGGAGAAAATTGAGAGAGAATACCTCAGAAGGATAAGGAAAATATTAGAAACCAAATTAAATAGCAGAATTCTAATAAAAGCAATGAACACCTGGGCTGTGTCAGTAGTTAGGTATACAGGACCATTCCTAGGATGGACAAAGGAAGAGCTCCAATCAATGGATAGGCGAACAAGGAAACTTATGACGATGCATAAAGCATTACACCCTAGGGATGATACAGATAGACTATACGTTAAGAGAAAAGAAGGTGGTAGGGAGCTCATCAGCATAGAAGATTGTGTCCAGAGAGCTAAAGTAGTCCTAGATAGATATGTGCAAACAAATAGTGAAGAAATCATAAAGAGCGCGAGGGATAGTGCAACAAACAATAAAGTAGAAAACAATGGAACAGTACAGCAAACTAGAAAAGAAAAGTGGGAAGGGAAAAAATTGTATGGCGAGTTTAAAAGACAGATAAAAGATATAGCAGACGAGAAATCATGGACGTGGTTACGAAAGGGAAACCTTAAGAGAGAAACAGAATCGCTCATCATGGCAGCTCAAAACAAAAGCATAAGGACAAACTACATAAAAGCAAAAATCGACAGAACACAGACAAACAGCAAATGCCGCATGTGCGGTGAAAGAGATGAGACAGTAAACCACATAACTAGTGAATGTAGTCAACTCGCCCAGAAGGAGTATAAGCATAGACACGATAGAGTAGCAACGATGATACACTGGGAACTAAGTAAACAAATGGGATTCAACCATGGGGAAAAGTGGTATCAGCACAAACCAGAGGCAGTTTTGGAGAATGACAACCACAAACTACTGTGGGACTTTGACATCCAAACTGACCACCTCATCCAGGCAAGAAGGCCGGACTTAGTAATAGTAGACAAAAAAAGGAAGGCCTGCCAAATACTAGACGTTGCTGTACCTGCAGACCATAGAGTAAAAAAGAAGGAGGGTGAAAAAAGGGGAAAATACCAGGATCTAGCAAGGGAGTTAAAGAAAATGTGGAACATGAAAACCAGGGTAGTACCGGTCATAGTGGGAGCACTAGGAACTGTCCCCAAAACGCTGAGGGAGAGACTGGAGGAGATCGGGATTAGGGGGAGGATAGAGACCGTACAGACCACAGCACTACTGGGAACTGCACGGATACTGAGGAAGGTGCTAGAGATATAAGGACTGCAACGAATCGTAGCTCTGTCATGATATGCGAAAGAGAGAGGAGACGTTAGCTGAAGACCTGAGGAGACTTATTGTCACTCAGCCTTCAGCGATAACCACTGGGCAACCGGTGTGAAACTGTAAATCGCAGAATTACTGCGACCTATGAGTACTAGGAGAGGAGGGCTGGAGACTTGAGGAGACTTGCTGTCACTCAAACTCCAGCGGTTACCACCAGGCAACTGGTGTGAGATTTCAAATAATAATAATAATAATAATAATAATAATAATAATAATAATAATAATAATAATAAGGATTTACACAAAAAACTCATTTAGCATTCAACTAATCTTATACTCAATCTAATTTGAAAATTCACTCAAAAATATATAAAACTATGTTTATTTATGCACCGATATATCTCAACAAGTGGCCATTATACGTCAAGTTAATGTTCGCCACGTATGTTTGTCAGTTGCAGGGTCAAGTTAAAAGTCGTTTGGGTCAGCAGTTCTCGATATGAAGGTATGCTCGATTCACAATCAAAATCTATACTGAAATAAATACAACTTTTGCCACCGATTTATGGTGCGATATGCATCTCTAATCATTTCGGAATAGAATTCAGAGACGTGGTGAGAGGGAATTGTTTTTTGTCGAATTTTTCAATGGAACGAGATTATATTAAATAATTCTTAGATGACGTGATGGCATCATTTTTTTCAAATTCTATTTTGACTGTTAATACGATTGACGACGATATTTCTGTTTTGATTGTTGTTATTACCGACATCATAAATAAATGAAAAACAGCTTCTCATTGTTTCAAGTTTCAACCGCTTGGAGATATTCATGAAACCGGATGTACTTTTTGAACGGACATGCCCCAGTAGCAATTAATGCAGTAAAAAGTGTACTTTAACATTCGTAATGTTTAGAGGACTTATAGTTTATATGAGGCAGAATAATTTCAAATTGCAAATTCAATTTCAAAGTTTAAATGAATAAGCTCATGCCTTCAGATTGAATGACACCACTATGCATACAATGTATGGGCGTGCACACAGGTGAGTACATATGT
>OY735213.1:48316784-48599284 GCA_963457665.1 Thysanoteuthis rhombus
ATAGATAGATAGATAGATAGACAGATAGATAGATATGAACAGATTCAGATAGATAGATAGGTAGATAGATATGAACAGATTCAGATAGATAGATAGATAGATAGATAGATAGATAGATAGATGGATGGATAGATAGATAGATAGATAGATAGATAGATAGATAGATAGATAGATAGATATGAACAGATTCAGATAGATTGATAGAAACAGAAACAAACTGAGATAGATAGATAGATAGATAGATAGATGGATAGATAGATAGATAGATTCATTAAGTGAGACGATCACATGAAACTAAAATCAACTATCCCGCTACTCTGCTAGTACAGAGCGGCCATGATAATATTACAAAGAAGTTGAGTCGATTCCATTCAATTGTTAAGTCCAGTCGTATTATCTTTGGAATTTTTTCTCTAAATGAAATTGACGTAAATTTATCGGATGTTTTATTGCTGTCTTTATTCATTATATCAAACTTACATAAGATCTAAATAGAACTAGTAAAAAAAATCCTCACCAAAAGAGAGGATATGATGCTCCTGCGCTCACACAAAGATATTTTTCGATGTTTATCGTTTAGCGAGAACACATTCAGAAAACCTTTATCCGTGTCTGAGATAAACTAGAAATAACGTTTTTTGTAAGCTGTATTCAGCTACCGCATTTTACGTTCGTATAAGCAAGGATTACCAGAGATGACTCAACTCAGAGGAACCATTATAATTCCCTAACTTCTGAAAGCTTCTATAGATGCTGAATACGTCACAAATTTTGAAGTAATGGGTTATTGATTAGTAAAAATCCCAATGTTCTATCTTCGTTAGCTTCCCGGTTATGACGAACGAGCCGAGCCCAGTCGTTTTTTTTTTTTTCGTTTTGTTTTTTTGCTGATGTTGTTTTTTCTAATATAAATAGATTTTTAAAAAAAACACGTTACTGAATGGTGAAAACCGCATGCTTCTATCTGTGATTGTTTCCGGAACAATTTTATGATTAATACATTTGATAAGATTGTATTGAATGGGTTTATCGTTTATATCCACCTACGTCACATTATTCTAAACGTTATCCTTCTTTTTTCTGGTATTTTTCTTGGAAGCATAATGAAAAATGTCGATTAAATATATCAGCTGTCATGAATATTATAAAACCTCAATAAGGAATATAATGAAGATGTCTGATTCGAAAAATTCTATCATATTTTATCGTAAGTGAAATTCATTTTCCTTGAAAAATGATTGATTTGCAGCAAATTCAATGTATAATAATTAACTAGAAACCGTCGACCAAAGGTGTCTCCAAAACCGTCAACATAGGTTTCTTCAGTCTTCAAGTCAGTCCAACTGACTGGTTATGTATGTATTTAATACGAGTACCCGTCGTACCAATGGTGCATGAAAGTAAAAATTTTAAACATTCAAACATTATTTTTTTGTTTTTTCAGTGTTTGTTCAGTCTGCAATCTGAGTTTATGCTAAATTGATCACCATTTTATGCCCATCAATTTTTTTCAGAAGATTTAGATTTTCTAGTGATCACTGCCCACACAAAAGACAAAAGAAATAACTTGTTCTTTGATCACCCCCCCCCCCTTCATTTTTTTCCTCAATTCATCCCAGCCATCACGACATGCTGCTAAAAGATCTCGGTCATGGGACGTTTTCTATTAAGTGCGTAATCAGACTAGTTCAAATTCAGGATGAGAACCTCTTATTAACTGCCTGGGTCCAGAAGTGTTTCGGATTTCGGATATTTTTATTTGGGGGGGAATCAAGTATCAAGTGTGGAATTTTCCGCTTGTGACGCCATGTTGGCTTTTAGAAGTTTCGAATTTCGGAACATTTAGGTTTTCGATATTCCAGATAAAGGGTACTCAACCTGTACTAATTTGTCACATGATCTCTTGATTTGATAATTGTATCTTTTTGGTGTCCAATGTTTTGCAACAGAAAGTTTTTATCGTAAAAATCGATTTTTTTCAGAAACAAAATATTCGCGTATACGCGATATGAATGTCCCAAGTTTAAGATTATTTGCTGTCGTTGTTTATGCGTAAATCCTGAGGCTCAGCAAAAATTGATATGATGGAATAGTTTATGGCTCTTTATAACATTCTATAGCCCCCAATTTTTAGTCTCTCTAGCAGCCACAGAAACGATGCCCAACCTCGATCGAAAGTAACTGCTCATGGTCACTGCTTCCAAACAGCTTTTCTACTCTCCAATTCCGATCTTATACATTGTCACTTCTTTGGTCATTTCTCACCAAAGGGTTATAAAAAGGGGAAGTTATTAATGCCTCAAAATTTAAGACCAGTAAAAACATATTTAAATGGTTTATTGGTGATGAAATCTGAAAAGTTCAGAACACTTAAAGAGGACATGTTTTGAATGAAGGCTTGAAGAGCAATCAAAGAGTTTAAAAAGCGATAAAACGAGAAAAAATACGTTAGTTAATTACTTAGTTGGCTATTCTCGTTTCCGAGCATCGTATTTCACCGTGTATAGTCCACATTTTTTCCGAAGATTTTTAGCTGATAAATTCAGGTACGTATTATCTATAGGAACATAATTGTTTTACATATTTTATGGATAATAGAATATACAGCATAATTTAATTTCATTCGAAATTTAAGCTCAATCGCAGGATGCAGTTAATCTACGATAGCAGATTATCCATGCGATAATCAGTGAAATGCGATTCGGGTATTAGGTATACAGTAAGGCTTGGTTTGGGGAACTAGGTTTACGTTAATGTCTTCATTAGTTGACGTTGAACATGTAAAAAGCTAATATTCCAAGGGTAATTATGAATCTCCGTCAACCGTACATGTTGCTTTTGACCTTGTATAATTAAGCAGTGGTGGAGGTAAAATCAAGTTACCTTGATGAAAATACTACCAGTATTGCTTTAATCATAAAAAAAAAACATAGACACAAACCAAGTGACCAATTAGGCATAAACCTCCATTGTGAATTGAAACTCAAATAAAGACTTATTGGAAAGGGGGTTCAAAAAACAAAACAAAACTTTCCCCATTTATTGACGAGTGTGTATTTTATACTATGAACGGTTAGGGCTTGGCAAAGGCCGGATAGATACATGGATCCATATAAATGTCAGAACACATGAATAATCTAAACCCAGCAACAGGGGTTTAAATCAGTTTGTTATTGGTAGCAGTGAATAACGTGAAAATTGAGAAATAGATACATGCCGTACCCCTGCGTAGACCCCTCTATCCCCCGTCCATTTCCGTCCGTCCTTGGGTGAAATATAGTATTTCATCTTGGGGGAGGGAATATTCCGTCGTTTGTCTTTTCCTTTTCTGTGATCAAATAAAAGTAACCATACAATTGCCAGTCTCGGACTCCAACGCGAGAAAAAGAGAGTTGGTCAGGAAGATAGAATCGCGAGAGAAAAAAAAGAGTCAATTCCTGAAATAAAGCCTTGGAAAATCATTTGGAGCCATGACGTCTGCTAATGACGATCTAGACATAGAAAGAGTCGGAAATTGTTCTATGGGATTAATGCCTTGGCTGGATCCGAAAGTAGAGCTCACTTTGACACAAAAGGTTTATATATCGATTTAATAATCAATAAATATATCGAGGGATAAATTACCAATCATAAATACTTATAAAGTTAGACAGCATTCATCACATAAACAGTCGTCCTGGTTTTGGTATTGAATTTATCGTTATGCGATACATTTAATGGAGATGATTATCACATGAAGAATTATTATATATTATCACTCGAAAAATTAGCACAAATTGCCAAATGGTCCACGAGAGTTCTGGAATTCTGGAATTCAATTAACACTTCCAAGGACGAATATAATCGCTTTGGTCTGACTGTCAAAGCCAAGAAAACCAAAAATGCTCGCCTAACCAACCACAGGTACAACCCTTCCCGAATTCAGCATGACCATCTTGAATACCGTTCTGGAATAGATGGACCATTTCTCTATTTCTCCTCTCAAGGTAAAGCAACTCCCAGAAAGGCGTGAATAGCATACCCATGTTGCTTTCGGAGGACTATGCCTAACCGACTTCAAAAACAAAAGTGACTGTTTAGGAAAGGTTGTTCACCTCATCCGTACGGAAACTAGGGTTTATTTTCTCTCGAGTGTGTTAGTTAGTCAGTTAGTTAGTTATTTTCTTTATTTGTTTGTTACATAATCGGGTATTCTCGTTTCTGAGTAATTCATTTCTTACAGGCTTGGTGGATCTTCGGTCTTCGTCGGTTAACTCTCTTCATTTGTGTGACTTTCTTGTTCAAACTACTCTGCAGCAGTCGAAATGGTTTGACGGCAGAGTTCGTAGTCTGAATCTTAATTATATGAGATGTAATGTTAAGATATATATATATATATATATATATATATATATATATATATATATATATATATATATATATATATATATATATATATATATATTGTGCGTGTATAAAGATATATATATATATTTGCGCGTGTATAAAAATATATATATATATATATATATATATATTACTACAGTGAACTTGGAACAAATATGTCACTCTTTATCTGATGATAACGCACAAGTTTATTATATTCATATCGCGTCGGATTGGGAAAAAAAGTTTTCAGTAAAAAAAAAATCTAGTCTTTCTCTGAGAAAACTGAAATAACTTTCTGTTGTGCTTCTTGATTTTTTTTTTCTTAGTTCCTTACTAATCAAGGGAAATGAGGAAGTCTGAAGCAAATTGTCTTTCCCCTGATCTTATTTGTCGTATGACAAAACTAAATCATTGGATACGGCGTCTCTTCTTCAAAGTCGACTACACATGGCGTCTGTAGCAAACCAATCAGTTGAAGAGAAAGTCGTTTCTACAACCTCCAGCAATCTCTCTCCCTCTCCCTCTTTCTCTCTCTCTCTCACACATACACACACACACACACACACACACGTGCGCGAGTGTATGTATGTATATATCATTTAGAAAGTACATTTTACATTACTTTCCTACATTTCCCACTCTCTGTCACTTTATTTACCAATCTAACAATATATATATATATATATATATATATATATATATATATATATATATATAGCTCTTAAAGCCCTATGTATATATATATACATATATATATATATATATATATATATATATATATATATATATACATGTGTGTGTGTGTGTGTGTTTGTGTGTCTGTCTGTCTGTCTGTCTATCTGTCTGTCTGTCTGTCTGAGTGTCTGTGTGTCTGTGACTGGCTGGCTGTCTCTTAAAATGTACATATAAAAATTTCAGAAAATCTCACACGCAAGCTTATTGATATGATTTACTAAAGATGAACTCGATGCTTTTTTAATTGCGACGGAAGCCGACAGTTCTTTGGGAGCCAAAAGGCCTTTTTATTCTGACCAAATTTGAATCGGTTAATAGCGTTCATAAGAAATTAAGAATAAAGAGAGTGGGCGAAGAGAGAGGAATATTTTTTTTTTACGTCGCACTACGTCATATAATGTTTTTTCAATCAATTCTCGGGAAGAAAAAAACAGAAAAATTACAAGAAAGGAAATAAAGAAAGAGAGAGAGAAAAAAGAAAAAATATATAAAGGAAGGAAGCAAGCAGATTATACAGTCTTTGTAATCAATGTATACA
The DNA here is from genome assembly GCA_963457665.1 of Thysanoteuthis rhombus. Lineage (NCBI taxonomy): Eukaryota > Metazoa > Mollusca > Cephalopoda > Oegopsida > Thysanoteuthidae > Thysanoteuthis > Thysanoteuthis major. The sequence continues at coordinate 48,322,426 of OY735213.1, forward strand.
CTTCATACATATATTTATAACATTTTCATTTTCCAATGAATCATATTGCATTCTGGACGATATTTTTCGTTTTACATTTGATACAATGATCATTTACTTTTGTTTGGGTTGTTTTAATGGAGATGTACTAGAAAAAATCGATTGGAAACAAATACTTTTATTACAGAAACTAATACTGACAAATGTAGCCAAAAACAGTCAAAAATATTGAAACAACGTCGGAAATCTTGAACAATTTTCTTGCTTTAGTGATTTTACTGTCTTTAATTCGGAATTAAAAGTACGCGTCTTGGTACTGAACTGCGTAAACCTTTTTGATCTAGCTATGGATACGTTTCTTTGTATTCCGTCAATAGAAAAATGATAGCTTCAAAACTTGACACTCAATGCATTTATTCCTATCGTCACATGATGCAGAATATAACAGCTCTTTTGAACGCGAGCCCTTCGTCAAAATACCTTTGGTGCTACTTCAGGGACCAAATACGCCAGACAATGGGCAATACAGGCGTGGATCTAGTGCAGACCAAAGGGTCCCGATCCCCTCACACAACCTCATCGGGTGAAGCAAGATTTAAATTTTTCTCTATCTAAATACCTATCTGAATAAATTAGATAAATGAAAAATCCCAATAATCCCAAGTAATCATAGATCAAGTTTTAGAACAAAAATATTATATAACTTATCTGATTGGACGGATAGGGTGAAAAAAAATTGGACCCCACCCCCTGCTCCAAATCCCCTGTACCGTCTACATCGCCTACTTTCAATGTTGAGATACAGTCTAATTGACGAATTCCCATCGTCCCATCGGGCAAGCACGTTTAGTGCCTTACTCTAAGTCTAAGTAAGTTTTCACACAAATAATAACTTGTATAACACACAACCGTTGGAGTGAATCACATAAAACATTCCATTCCATATAGACACAATTCGACCCTGTAAATGTTTTTCTTCTAAAACAAAAACAAAGATCCTTCAATTTGTAAACGTATAACATGAGTTTTAATGTCGGAAATGAGAAAGATTTCGAAAGTCGGGCACAATTGATTTGTAATCAAAAGCAAATCATTTCTGGTACATAAGTCCCCGTGGCGTTTTTGGTTAGTGTGTTCATTTTGTAATCGAGAGATTGGTGGTTCGAATCTAACTGGTAACTACTTTTTTTTTAAACGATTGTAGTTAGAGCTGGGGACGTCGTGTATAAATATTTATATCAAATAAAATAGGACCAGTGAGAAAATTGCACACCAGCAAAATGTGTAAAAACTTTTTGAAATAATGAACATTAATATTTCAACACAAGATACACGAAAAAATATTGATGCAGTTGCAAAATCAAGCAACCTTATTTTACCATGTCACAATGAATAGCTGCATTAATATTTTTTCGTCTATCTTATGTTAAAATACTCTTCGATATTTATATCAACACATGCAGGTAAGCATTTTTCTTACTGGCGATCACATGACTCTCAACCAATAGAGAGAATGAAAGCGTATGAGGCTCCGTGTCCACTGGACAATTTGATATCCGCAAATAGAAGGTCTACAGGAAGGATCCGTACACTGTTTCAATACGTCAAACTCTCTATGATTTTAATTCGATAATTGTTATTAATGACTGCAACAGTCAGATAGGATATAATCAAATGAAAGTTTAATGATAATCTAAAATACTATTTTAACTTTATTTCTGCAACAGTTCGATATAAATCAGAAAATGTATTCCAATGAAAATCACAAAATCTTCAAAATGTTGCAGTAGTAATTTGAGGGAATTGTACTATCGAAACTCGCTAATAGCATTTATCTTTTTTCACAATTTTATTGCTAACCAAACAAAATCTCTATTTCATTGTGATTGATGGCAATTCAGTTTTATGAGTCTGAGCTTTTATCTTTCAGTGGATAATTTACCAAGGATAACTTGTAATAGATTATTTTGCAATGGGCAAAGGCTTTTATCTTCCAACGGATATTTTTTGCTCTCCGCTACCCGCTATAGTAAATTGGTTATAGCTTTGAACATTTTAGATTCCATCAATCAAAACTGTCACCGAAATCGTCAAAACAGGTTTCTTCAGTTCTTCAGTTGGTCTTGTTGGTCTGGCTATATATGTATCGCGCATGCTGGCTGCACCAATGGAGCTAGAAAGCCCAAAACTTAATCCTTGTTACGTCTTTAAAATTGAACCTACCAAAAAAAGTTTTCAGTGGGAGCTTAAATTCACAATGCAATTTTATACTAAATTAGTCAGTTGTTTGAGGTTGCTTGCTTTTCGAAAATTCAAACTTTTTAGTGGTCCAATATAAGACATGAAAGGAACTTTTTCACTGATCGCTCCTTATTTCAACGTTTTGATAAATCAGTCCCGACACGGCATGCTGCCAAAAGACATTGGTCATTTGACAGTTTTTATTGAGTGATTAACCAGACTTGGTTTATTTAGAGAACATTCAATCAACAAATATCTTAAATCCAGTTTTTTTTTTTATGTCAATACATTTAGATAACATTAATAATGTCTAAAAAAAAGTGTTGACAAACTTAACTCTTAAATTCATTCTATTAAAAAAAGAGCAATAAAAATGGAGTAACCTCTGATCGAAGTTACCCCTTTACTATTTTTTTTTCCTATTCATCGAAGAGTTCTACAGCAGTTACAGGCGCTCTATGAATCTAAGATGTTGAGGAAACAGGGATGGTTAGTCACTCAATAGAAATCATCGTGTGATCAACGCTTTTCGGCAGCATATCGTGTAGGGTGATCAATAAACAATTCGAAGAAAGGGTGATCAATGAATAAAGTTACTTCTTTTGCTTTTTGTTTTGACAATAATCATTGAAAATCTGAATTTTAGAAAAAAAAGAAGCAAGCATGAACTGAGGGATCTATTTAGAATAAATATACATTCAAAATTACCCCCGCCCCCCCCCCCAAAAAAAAGCTATCCAAAAGTGATTTAATTTTTTTTTTTTTTTTTTATAGACTTGATAAGGAGTAAATGTTTCAATACCCAGCCCCGGTGCGACCTGCACACGTGGTACATGCTTACATAACCAGCCAGAGTGACTTAAAAACTGAGGAAACCTATTTTGACAGTTTTTGTTGCAGTTATGGTTTACATTTTTTAGTACTTGTAGACATTTTCTGTTTTTTTATTTCATTTTTAACTTGTTTATTGTTTATGTCTTCACTCTGAAGAAGGCCGTGGAATGGATCGGACAAAACGTCGTGTGAACAATTCGAGCAATAAGAATCACTTCAATCGCCCGAAAACCTTTTGAATCAAAATAATTCTTACTCTTCACTTTTCCCTTTTATCTAAATATCCCAAACACTTGTAAAATCATCAAAATGCATGATAAGGTTGGATTATTCCCCTTGTCTATTTGTCCATTTGTTTGTAACGTTTTGGTCCTCTATCCTCTAGCGAATACGACGCCTGAAGGAAACGACACACATTCTTTCTTCAGTATGAAAAAAAAAAACAGATGATCCAATGCAGAAAAGCAACTCGTAAGTACATCAAAAACACAACCGAAATATATAAAAACATAATATGTCCAATCCAATCGAGTATGCGCTCTGAATAATGATTCTGCATTTTATAACCAACAACATACGATGAAGGCTGGTGAATACACTGCTGGAACGTTGTGAAAAATGAATGCATAAACAAGGAAGATAATCTGACAATATCATGCGTAATGATTAATACATTGCATCTAACAAAATTCAGACAATAGTTGTGTAATATGATTGCGGCGTCGTTTAATGGCTTTAGTTCGGGGAGGCGGTGGTACAAACCTTCCCATAAAGATTTGTAAAAAGATATACAAATAACAGGCCTGGTTAGTTACTCAATAGAAAGCATCGTCTGACCAGTGTTTTGGGGTGATCAATTAAAAAAATTGAAAAGAGGTTATCAATGAATAAGTTACTTCTCTTGCCTTTTGGTGGCCGCTGATCACAAAAAGTCCGAATTTTAAAAAAAAAATCAAGCATGAACGCTACCGGGAGCTAACTAAGGAACTAATTTAGCATATTCTTACATTCTAAAATGTCCCCTAAAGAAACTCGTTTGTTTGTTGTTGTTGGGGGGTGGAAATCGTTGTTTTTTTTTTTCTAGACATAATACGGAGTAAATGTTCAAATCTCCAGCCCTCTAGCTTCAGTTGTGTGGCTTGTATGCGTGACACATTCATAGCAAGAAAGCCAGCAAGCCAGGCAGAATCACTAAAAAACTGAAGAAACCTATGTTGACTCTGTTGATAATTTTGGTTGATGGTTTTTAATCATAAAAACGAAATCAAATTTAAATGCTCTAATTTATGTGTGAGAGTTTGTTGAATCTATGTAAGATTCAATATATAGCGTGCACGTAAGCGTAAGTTGATTTATATATGTAAGAATATAGGCATAAGTGAGTAATACCATTATCTATGGGCGTCGTTAGTGTTTGCCCATCCCCCCTGGATCAGGCCTTATCACCCAGGGTGAGGAGGTTTAAAAGTTGGAACCTTATAGTCGACTATGGACAATGGAGCTCCACAATTGTTTTACGTAACTCCATAAATATACCCATATAAAAAGATGGTATTATTAGTTGCCGCTAAGATATATTGTGAATATATCCCCCCCTCATCCCTGGAGATATGTCCTCTCTCTCTCTCTCTCTCTCTCTCTCTCTCTCTCTCTCTCTCTCTCTCTCTCTCTCTCTTCGCTCACCCTAGAAAAGTGGCAGCGGACAGTCATGCCATTATCCGCCCAATAAAATAATCTATCGGTCTGGGTATCTGCAATTCTACAGTCTCAGAAAACGACATTTTTTTTTTTTTTGCTTCATTCCTCGGTTGGAACAGAAAAGGACAATTTCGGATATTAGTGGGCGATCGATTCCTTTCGTTAAAAAAAATACGGTGGAAAATGAATGTGTTTTTTTATTGAAGAGAAAAAAAAATCTTGGGATTATCATACCAAACTTCTTTTCTATTGTGACCCTTCTGTGGTCTTTTCAGAAAAGAAATCTGGCACATGATCATTAAATTTTCGGAGCATGAGTGGAAAATGAATAGATTGCAAGCTTGTTAACCCCTGTTTGACCAGAGTAGTGAACAAAACATAATTATCAGACATCTTTTTCTTCTGCGTTTGATGATAATAAATGAAATTAAAACTACAAATAATCATTCACAGCGTGTCTATCAACGAATCCTAAAAAGAAGGGTCTACAACCAATGCATCTTCCCGATAGTCACCTATGGAGTAGGGACATGGAACCTAACCAAAATATTAACCATCAAACTAAGATTCATGCAAAGTGCATGAAGAAGAAAAGATCATGCTTAAAATCACACGGGTAGATCACAAGTTAGTTCAGTATCTTAGAGAAAAAACAGGAGTCAGAAATATCATAAAATTCACTTAAAAACTCAAACAGAAAACAGATAGCGTAACAAACTAAATAAGTTCAGAAAGTATTAGCTACACGGTGACCATGATAGAGGGACCTGGCGGATCCTGGGAAAGGTCTATCTCCAAGATCGGGCACTAAAACGATGATAATGATGATGATGTATATGGTTGTGTTTTCCCGTCTTTCCGCCTGTCCGTCCACACGATATCGGCGATGGTTCTCAATTAATTTCTATGGAATTTTGTGGTAGGGTGGATGATAGGCTACAAAAGAATTGATTCATGCACAATTATCTCCCCTAGATCTTAGTTATATGTCCAAGCCACATAATATCGCCCAAATTTCATGACTGTCCATACGATCTCATAAAGTTCTCAATGAATTTCAATGTCATTTGGTGAAATGGTGGACTATGAACTGCAGAATTGATTTACATGCATGATTGTCCCCTTCCTTACAATGACGTTGGCAGAGGTTTGCAGTCTCTGGATATTTTCTGGTTAAATCAGAGGTTATTACGAAAGAGCATAGAACTAGAGACTTGTTATTGTGGAATTATTATTTGTGTCTACTTGGTATTAACTTTTGACATCAGGAATATTCCGAATCTCCTCTTAAAGTGAAACTGAAAGCAATACACCCTTTGGCAGATATTCCCAGAGTGGGCACCACCACCTACTTGGGTCACCAACGCCCCTTGAAACTCTGGAAGATTCAAAGGGGTGCTGGAAGGTAAGGACGGTCAGAGGCGTTGGACATCATGGGATGGTAGGAGACGCTGGAAAGCAAGTTAAGAGGCATTGGAAGTCAAGAGCGCTGAGTGGGTCAAGCGGCAGAAAATACAAGTTTTAGTTTCAATGTATCATTCTCGACCAGTTCTATGGGGGCGCCTAATGAAGTATATGCACTAGAAGGGGTGGTATTGGTAATCCAAAAAGGTTTGGGAAATCCAGTTCTAGAACGTTGAAATAAAAAAAGCCTCAAAGATACCCGTCATCAGGATATTGTTTGATAATAAAATCGTCGAAAGGAGACGAAATCAAGCGGAGAATCACTCTAGGTTGGCAAGCACCGAAGTGCAGCAAGTACAAACTTCAAGAACAGGGAAATCCCATAAGCCCTATAACCAATGCATCCTCTCAATAGTCACCTATGGGGCTGAAACATGGAACCTAGCCAAAATATTGACATTTAGACCGAGAACCATGCAACTCGCACATGAGAGAACCAAACTCACATGGGGAAATCACAAGACATCACAGTAAATTAGGGGAAAAAACGAGAGTCTGAGATATCATAGAATCTATTAGAAAACTCAATGGCCATGTCAGAAAACTGCTGGACTCAGGACATACGTAGAAAATATTGGCTCAGCGACACTCATAGGGGGGTCTGGCGAATCCATGGAAAAGTCTTTGTTTGGGGGCGCTAAAAGGCTGTAGCTGATGACGATGATGATGATGATGATTAAACTGTAAAAAAGAAAATTAATATTTTCGCAGATTCGCGGTTATGGCCGATTACTTCAGCGGAGATAATCTGGGGATAGGTCAGGTTACTCACTCAATAGAAACTGTCACGTGGCCAACAGCATGCTGTGTTGGACATGACGAATTTTTTTTGAATGAAAAAAACGGTGATCGATGAAGGAGTATCTTCTCTCGCCTTTTGGGGGCAGTGAACACTAAAGAAGTGTTTATTTAAAAAAAAACACGCTTACACAAACTAAGGGATCAATTTAGCATAAACCTACATTGAAAATTGAACCAACCACTAAGACATTATAAGGAGTGAATGTCTAAATTTTTATCCCTATATATCCATGGGCTTCATTTGGTTCGTCCGATATTATTTGAAGATTGGAAAGTTACTTAGCAAAGAGAAAGATTTTGTCAGCAAATCTGAGGTTACTTAGGTATTCTCTGTCTATCCTGATTCCTTTGTGTTTCCATTCTGTGTTTCGGAAGATCATCTCACGAAAGACTGTGAAGAGTTTGGGGTAGCTGGTATCACCTTGTCTCCACATGAACTTCAGCAATACAAACGTCATGTACAACAAACATGTTGGGGACGAAGACACAGCGATCCAGATCAGAAATGTAGCGCTGGAAAAAGTCGACCACTACATCTACCTAAGACAGTCTCTATGAAGTCATCAAAAGAAGAAGAAATAAAGCAAAAAATCGCATAGGGTTGGCAAGCTTTTGGTAGAGCATACTCAGCTTTCAAGAACAAGAAAATTCCACTAGTCGAAAAAAGAAGGGAATACAACCAATGTATCCCACCGTTTGTCACACATGGAGCTGACCCTTAAACTGAGAACCATGCTACGTGCACATGAGAGAATCATGCTCAACCTCACATAGAGAGATCATAAAACAACACAGTATATAAGAGAAAAGACAAGTGTTCGAGACATCACATAAACTGTATGAAAACTCAAATGGCAATGAGTTGAATATGTTGTAAGAATGTCAGACAACTGCTGGACATCACGTCTCACAACGTGGATCCCCAGAGATCAGGTGCAAGGCCATGGGCGACAGAAAGTAAGATGGCGTGACGAGCCAGCCAGACCAACTTAAAAACTGATAGAAAAAGGTCGACAGGGTTTTTAGATGTTCGCATTCTAGCCCTGATGCGGAGTAATTAAAAGGAGACTTTTGTCAACACATAATAACCCATTTACTGCACTTGACGGGAATTCCCGTCATTGCAGTTCTACAGCTAACAATAAAATTTCGGTTTTATTGTGATTGATTGGAACTCAGTTCTGTTTGTGGGTCAGGGCTTTTATCATGCAATGGTAAATTTGCATTGGATAACTTGCAATTGATTGTCTTGCAATGCACAAGAGCCTTTATCTTGCAATGGATAACTGTTATTCTTTGCCACCTGCCACAGTTAATGGGTTAAAGATAAAATAGGATGTTGTTGTAATCCGATAACCGCAGAGTAACCTAGCCACACTAACAAATACACTCATACACACACATATACACACACATATAGACACTTGGACATCTACAAAAAGCATGCTTGCATACATTTATACATATGTATGTGCATGAGTTTTATTTTCAGAGATGAGTGTGCGTGCATAAAGCAAAAATGAGTGAATTCATGAAACTATCATATATGCCGATGTATGGAACGGAAGTTGAATAACCGTATCCTCCATTGTTTTATATGTGCCCCAGGACATACCGTTTTGTCCATAGACTTTGAAATTGATATTGGTATTTCAATAGACCCTTTTTAAAAATGTTTGGGTTTTTTTTTGGGGGGGGGGGTTCAATATTTGGAAAAAAACGCTTTTTTGACCTTTTAGGGGACTTGTTTTGACGGTTTTAAGAATAATATCTTGATTCTTCAAAATCTAGATATTTCTAGATTATTTTTACTCTATTTTATAAAAATTCCAGTGGAAAACACCAGTGATATCATAGATATAATTTATTCTGACCATTTACTATAGGACAGTTGCCTTATTTACAATACATTACAATGCGATCTCGAACATAATGTGATTCCTTCTTTACGTAGCTTAAAATCAGAATATAAGTATATAGATATATGTGTGTGTGTGTGTGTGTGTGTGTTATCATTATATTTTACAATCGGGTATAATGCTACCCACCACCTCCGAAACTTGACCCTGATGTTTTTTATCAAAGTTCTCATATTGTACAAGAATAAATACGGTGTGTGGCTTGGATAAGTTGCAGCGAGCATAGTCCTACAAATACTCTTGTTATCTAACAGCCAGGCATATACGGTATAGATTATACTGTGATATAGACATATACAACTGACAAGGTATATATTTTAATGAAATTATCCGCCTAGACGTCCATTTACTTATTTATTGGTCATTACTGATCATCTCCAAAAAATGACCTCTGTTAACTGACCTCCACGTTTGTGTTCTTTCCATTGTTCTGTTCATCTCTTCTCCTCGGACTTGTCACGCACGTGCGAATGCCCGACCAGGCCGCCGCCATTGCAGCTATATATTCATAGATCGCGAAAGACGAATAACGAAGCGGAATCAACTTAGAGATGGAGGGTGCAGGGGTAGGTAGGTGAAGTGGGGTGGAGATAGTCTAAGAGACGGTCGGGGTTGGGTGGAGAGAGAAAGAGGGAAAAAGAGAGAGAGAGAGAGAGAGAGATGGAATGGATCGATCGATTGGCGATCCAAGAAAATTTCCGGACACAACTCGAATCCTGAGTATCAACCAGACCGAGGCTAATAATTGCTGGTGTGTTGCCTTGGCTCCGACTTCAAGCTGCATCCCGAGAAGAAGAGCCGTGATTGGTCTATGGGCAACGCGGGCTAGTGATGTGGTTAGGGTGTGGTCGTGGTAATAGGGGGGACAACAGAATTATGTGAAATTGTCGATGTCTACTCCTGCCTCCTCTGCCATGACAGCTTCAGATAAAACTTTATAATAAAACAAATCAATGCCTTTTTTCAATGTCTCATCGGAAATAAATTGCACTACTGAGTTTTGTACTTGGAACGGTCTTCGTCTCTCGAGTCGCTATGGACGGTCGTGAAGGTCACTAAGATTTTTCTAAAATCGTTGCAGACGTGGCCAACTCAATTTAAGACCCCTGGGGAGAGCAATGTTCTGGATTTGGCCCGCAGGTCGTTGTGCCGACCCTGATCGAATACATGGATTTAATAAAGAATCAATACCGGATTTAAGTAGGAGTGTAAACATAGATTTTGAGAAAGTTCTCCAAATCTGATATTTCATATCATGAACCTTGATTTTCATTTTTCAAATTGAATTCTCGGGCCCCTAAAATTTATGTGCCCATGTGATAAGACGTTGCCGATAGAATCTCACACTGACGCTTTCTTTGCTTATTTGAGCCGTCCTTGTTGTATCTGAATAAATGAATGACTTGCTTTCGCGAGCGAAGATTGTTGAGAAGGATTTCTGCAGCAGTAGGAACATAGACGGCGGGGCATGTGAGCGGAATAACCCTCCAACCTGAGCAGTGAATTTTTAAGGTGAGCCCAGCTTGCCCAGGGCCAACCCCACCCTATTGTTCACAGGAGCATCGTCCTGCTGGCAGATGGGAGTTAGTTATGGGTTCTGCCACCCCTTTGCGAAGGTAGTCTGACAGCAAGGCCAACGTGTGGTTGGACCACTGGACTTGAGCAATCCGCAGTTGGTAGATGCTGAGCTGGCTATAGAGTTCTACCACCCCTTTGAAGGAGAATCGGGACAATGCGACTGTCTGGAGCCTTAAGCACAGAACTTCCGGATAGTCTGGTTCTTTGTAATATTTGAGCACGGATAACCTCGATACAGCTGCCAGCATTTTGAGCAGAGACCCCAGATGCTCCAACATAGCAGATGTGCTCTGACAATCGAATAACAGATTATTCAGACCCAAACAAGAGATATATTTTTATTAATTATGATGGAACAATGTTGGTAAAGAAATCCACTGCCTGGTTCTTTGTGCTGAATCCATCATCACTCATTTCCGCTGTCTTGCACGATTCCTCGCCAGACGATTTTATGGTCATGTTATTCCTAGGAAGTTAATGGCTCCTTGATCTCATCTTTTGCCACTATAATCTGGTAAGCTGGTTTAAATTTCAAATTCAGGGTTGTCTTTTTACTAGATTGATTGCTTCCCAAGGCTAGAGAGCCCAGTCTGCCCTGCTATTTTACCCATAGCTGGGGAGAGAATAGATAAATATCTTCTCTCCCAACGAAGTGAATGTAAACAACCTCGGTCGGAGTTTGAACTTGTCGTTTCGATTCCATTGTCTGTTCTGTTAATCGTTACGCCACTTGCATCCCGCAATATCTTATATGCTGTAACAAATATAAATAATGGCTACACTTCATCTCATATGTATTCAGTGGTTGGGAAGGGGGGGCTTTTTCTCTATTTTTGCTTATCATATCTTTTGGCCGTATGCTGTGTTGAGAGGGATCAATTTTTTGAAAAAAGGGGAGGGAATAGTGAGCAATGAATAAGTTACTTATCACGGTTTTTTGTTGCATCTCAAGAAAGTCTGTAATCCTTAAGCATAATTTTACTTCGTCAATGAACACTCTCCTCTCCCCAAAAAGAAAATTATGTTGCAAGGGATTTTTTGAGGAAAAAAAACGTTTTAAGTTTGACCTTGTGTCGCATTTCACTCCTGTGGGGTGCAAATTAATAGCGCCCCAGGGCGGCGCTATCCCATTGCACAAGAGGGACAAATTGGGCTCGTCCTGACACTTCTGCGACCTCGGTTGCTTTAACAACCCCAGTTGCTTTTGTGACCTCGGTTGCGTGGGTTGGAGCTATTTTTATAGGGTACTATATGGGTAAATCCTAGGGATGTTGTACGTCCAACGACGGACGTTAAGAGACTGATGATGATTCACATGTGAGGGGGTGGCGCAATTCATTTTTCCAATTCCTTATTGGGCATCAATTGTAGCCTTCCAGATCTTCGTTGTTAAGTAACCGAATGATTAGAGCCTCAGGAAATAGAATAGGCGGACCAAGTTCAAACTCATTCAGTTTTTTTGTTTCATTTCAATTCTATATGCTTTCAAACAATTTTACCTTCAAACCCCTTTTTCTCTTTTTTGTTCTGTTCTTCTCATAACCATTTTTTTTATCTTTCACATATTTTCTTCTCCCCTGCTCTCTCATTTTTTTTAATTTCTTATCGCTTAGTATTATCATGTAGGTTTCTCGATCAGAAAGCGTAACTGATTCCAGCTTGGAAAGGCTGATGCTTCGTTCTGGACCTTGGTAGAAAAGTGTAACGATTGTACATACAAACAAGCAAAATATTTTTAACAATGGTATTTATTATGTTGAGAAGTTGCATTTTCATTATTGGACACTATTTTTTGTTCACCGTCTCTTCGTATGGAGAAAAACAACAGAGCTAAAAGAGACCCTCTCTTTCTTGGTGGATTGTTTGTCTTAGGAAGGATATTGAATGGATAGACAAAAACGTTGCAATAACAACATGAGTAATGTACTGAATGAGCTCAATAATCTGAATATCTATTGAATGACTTGAGTTTTTAAAGGTTATATTTTATCTTTCCATCTAAGAAATCCAAACACCTCGAAACTGGGTAGGCCTACATGATAACCAAGCATCAATGAACAAAAAGCTTTAGACAATAGTGTGTAGTTAGAAAGTGTTATGTACGCCGTAGATAGGTGCAAGCGTAATGATGTAGAGCAGGGGGTCCTCAACCAGGAGTTTGCACTGCCGGGTATTGAATAGTATTAACAGGGAGTACGAGCTCACGGGGGGGGGGGGGGTAAGAATTTCTTAATTTATCTTAAAGTTTGTTTTTTTAAGTGTTTGCATAATATCATGATTAACAAGATATATCAATTTTTTCACAGATTCGCAGTACTCGTTTCAAAGTAAGGATTTGGTAGAAAATGTTCGGGAGCGTGGAAGCAAGGCCTAACTACTAAATAGGAGGGAGTGGTGCTAAGAATATAAACTGATGTATAGATTATGCTGTAGATACCAGCTGCACTTACCTTGAGGACGTCGCTAATGCAGTAATAATCCCTTGTGAGATCCCATACATAAAAGGGACCGGGTTTCTCCTCGACATGAGAAAGTAGACGAGAGGCAATATAACAAAGCCATGGCCAAGGAGGCCAACAAGGACGGTGATAGTGTACATCAATAAACGATGGAAGGTGAGTTGTGGAGATTCCACTTCGACCACCTTGGCAGCAATCAGGAAGAGAATTCCAACCGGAGAATATCTGCGTGGAAATAAAGACAATTATTATACACGCATATTGGAACATAAAGCAAATATCCGTACATCGCACAAATGAATCACTGCAGCTTGCAGGTGTGCCAGAACTAATGATCTGAAAAATTATCTAAAGTCATTATCGACAAAAAATATCTAAAAGTAGCTGGAAAATGATCTAAAAAATTTTTTTCAATAATTTTAATCTTAAATTATCTAAAAAATGCCAGCACAAGATCTGGTCATTGTTAGTCTCAAAATGACTAAAGAGATAAAAAAAAAAAAAACATTTTCAAGAAACAAAAAAGATAGCTTTCAGAAGGGGCTTAGTGGGGTACTCATGCAAACGTTTCAGGTTGTAACCCATAAAATGTGGCCAGGAGTTGCCTGGACACACACACACACACACACACACAGAAGAACCGGGACATCCAAAGAGAGAAGATTCTGTAGCCCAGTTAGTTGGTTGGTCGACCATTGGTGGGATTATGCGATGCAATATTCAAGTATATCCATGCGGTATCTAAAGAAATATACGCAAGAATTTTACAGAATAAAACAAATATTCTGGTACTGAAAATTGACTTAACCAGCAGAAAACAAAAGACCTGTCAGTTCTAAAGTTATTTTAATCATATTAAAGTTTTTTTCTAATTTTCTCAAAATAATATGTATGCTTTGAGAAGATGATGTACCGTGTATAATGCGAGAAATTTGGTATAAAAAAAACTAGGGCCAAAATAGAAGGGTTAATGTAATATTGAGTGTAAAAAAATGATAACATACACTTATATTACTGATCTTTGGCTGCAAAAAGGTGGAGTCGCATTATACTCGAGATTTCCTCGGATTGGAAAAGGAATAAACCTTATTTTTCTCATAATCTTGATTCAATCAAAATTAGTATTTTTTTTTCGGTGACGGAAATATATATAATTCAGACTATTGACAACCTTCGTAGTTGAACTAATAGGAGAGCTGCTCTCCAAATCAATTGTTGCTATATTGATGCGACCAACTAAAGTAATCAGAGTCTATGTTTGAACACAAAACTCTTCTGAGGACAATACCATTTTCCTTCCAATCGAATCACCGTAGCCCCACGTCTAACCAGGCAAGTTGGACACAGATTCTCTCTGTGCTTGTGCGTGTGAGAATATATATGTGTGTGTGTGTTTGCGTGTGTGTGGCAGCACTTCTGGTCACATTTTTGTTTCAACTTTAAAAATTTGCATTGGCACTATCTTAAATCGTATTTTTTCTTTTTCAAAAAAATTATTTTGGGAGTCTCTCTTGTTATTTTTGGGCGAACAATACCCACATTTTTATGACATTTTTTAGTTTTAGATGAAAAGATCTTTTTTTCTAGATAATTTTAGATAATTACTTCTGGTACATGCGTGGGCTACGGTGATTCATTTATGCGAGGTACAGATATTTTATTTTATTTTATATATTTAATTAGATGAAGTATTGTAAATCGTTGATTGTTTGTTATTGTTTTCTGTTTTTTGCTATTATCTACCTTCATCTTGATTGATGTTGCTTTTCATAACAACTAAACTTATATACGCCATCTTCTATTTTGTCGGCCATGTTTTCTCTTATGATATCTGGAGATTCATGTAGCGAGTCATGATATTGTCTGCCACTCTTGTAACATGACCAACCGATTGCTATTTGAGTTTTTTTTTAAAGATTCTATATCTTGGACTATTTCTGCTCTAATATATTGTGCTGTCTTGTGATCCTTCTATGTGATTTCGAGCATGATCCTCTCTTGTGTACATTGCATGGATCTTGGTTTAAGAGTCAATCTTTTGGTTAGATTCTATATCTCAGCTCCATAGGTGTCTATCGCGAGGATGCATTGATTATATACCCTTTTTTTTAGGACTAATTATTAATAATTTACTTTCAGTCATCACATACAGAGACATAGCCCTGAGGGCATTACATGAAAATGCCACCAAGGCCCTAATTGAAGGATCCCTTCCCAAAAGCTTAATACATCATAATTCACCTACTGCATTACAAGACAATAAAAATGATATATTTAGACGTACGTGAATAGCATAAATAATGATTTGGGCATTTTGGGTTGTTTTTCACCAATTACTTGATAATGCATGTCTGTTTATGCACAGCACACTTTTTCAATAAATCTCACTAAATGTTAGAGGGGGTCTCTCAAGGAGCATTCCCCCAACATTTCTTGTTTCTATCAGAGAGAAATTCAAGCATTAAAAAGAACCACCCTTTTTTGCGTGCGTGTTTCAAATAGATCTTTTTTTTTAATCATTTTTAGGTTTTACCTCTTTTTATTTTGATCAGCAGAAAACTCATATGTCAGTGGGCGGTCTATGTTGCATGAATTTCAGATAATCACTGAACATCACTATTCATAATGTGAAGACCCAGAGATCATAAGCAACATAGTAGCTGGCAGATAATAAAATTGTGTGATGACTTCCCGAGATATTGGCGCCGCGACGCTCACGATTGGAAGTCTTGGGAAAGGTCTATGTCCGACGATAGACATCAAAAGGCTTCTGGTGATGATATCATGTAAATATAATTATGAAATTTGAAAGTATCCAAAGGGTGCATACCTCTATAAACGTCATTCTGATTAAAGAATTGAATAAAAATCACTTCATGAATTGCTAAAATGCAGCAGAGATAATTCTCGGGCCTAGGTACGCCACTGATTTTTATCAAATTGAATTCATTTTTTCTGCAGGGGACTGATGTTCCTTATATTATAAGGCCCTGTGTTGCCACTAGCTCAGTCCATGTGTTAACTGCTTTCATGATTCTGTTATAGCTGGAGTATTGTGATAACAATGGTAAACATCAATTCGATTCCCATTAGCACCAAAAGAGATTCTGCAGATATATTTATTCTATGCAGATATCGTGGATTTCGCAAGTTTCAGGCAAGCTACTCGGAAAATATTTTTTTCCAATGATTCATTGGGACCTGGACTCATAGTTTTGCTATAATGATATGATGAACTTTCAGAATGCGCAGATTACTATTTCTGTTTTGGTTTGAATTTTCATTATTTATTTTCATCTTGTTGGTAATCTGGAGTTACGACTCTAATCAAGTTGACACTTGGAATTTTATCTTATAACTCATTTATAATTTAGGATTTAGAATTTATGATATACAGTTCAAAATATATGTAATTCATGACACATACAGACTTTTCAAATCTCTGGTGGTCTCCGTGAGTGTGAGTCATGGACACTGCTGACAGAAGTAGAAATACGGCTCCAGGCGTTCGAAACGAAATGTCTGAGGAGGCTCCCCTGCATCTCCTACTGAGAACGCAAGAAGGATGAGTACATAAAGGTTGAGAACCTTGTGGGTCCCCAAGAACTTCTCTTTACCACCGTGAAGTGATAGAAGCTAACCAGGTTTGGTCACGTCATACGTCAAATGGCCGGATAGACTATGCAAAACCATCATGCAGAGCATTGTTGAGGAAGGGCGTTGGCTCGGGCGTTGGCTAGGGTGTGGCACTGTCGAGGGAGGGTTTGGGCTCGGGAAGCAACAGAAGAGCTGGCTAGATAACGTGAAAAAGTTGATGGGACAGCTTATTCCAGAATTCTTTGTCTAGGCTACAGACAGACCAATATGGGGGGAGGGGAGCTTCAGCTTCTTACACCATCTGGTCCCCACGACGACTGAATTAATCATTCTATGCTTTTACCCACGTCAGAAAATGTCTCTCAGTAACAAATCTTGAAGCTGAAATAAATATCAATAACAAACACTTAATGTTCAGTTCATATTTACGTTACCAGCTTCTCATGTTTAATACACTTAAAAAGTCCGTAGCATATCCACGAACTAGTTCGTTCGGGAAATCTCTATGTACGACCATAAATCAATTATTTTGCACGAAGAATCTTCGTTGAGACGAAACATTTGAAACAGCTGAGCATAAGATAGTTGAATTTATGTCAAATCTTACTTACAACATTACGATTCTTGTAATCTTCATGGTAACCATGCTGAGGGCGCCAAAGAAATCATGTAATGGGCGTCCCTGCTGACCCATCGAACTGATGACGGCCCCCATGACAACAGATGCTAGAACCAGGCCCAGAAAATTAGTACCTTCCGTATGGGTAACAAGTGGTCTGTAAAATCCACTGGTGTTGACTGGAAAACAGAAAATCATAAATTAATTTTTCAAAAATCTATCTTAGACAAGTTGTTGATTAGTTTCTTAGATGAAACTCTCATTTAATCATCAAGGTGCTCAATTGCACTTTATCAAAACTTTACATAACAAATACCAAAAAACAGCTATTTTTTAGTTCTTGATACTTTTAGTAGTGAATGTTGTGCAATTTCTTTCTAGCGATATGTGCACACTGAATGCTTGTACAAAAATGAACATGAAATTTCAAATTTTGGCACAGCCGATCATTCAGGTTTTATAAAACTGTATTGGCATGTTTTAACATAGTATAAGTATGGTTGCATTAGTTGATATGTTATTCTATGCTTTGAACAACTTTGTTCAGTTTGTTTTTAGGTAAAACATTGATGATTCATTTTATGTGATGCAACATCGAAATGAATTATCAATAATAACGACCATTGATTCACAGATATCAAAGTCACTCGAAATGGTTAAATCAAAGCTCATTCAACTCAATCATAGTAACATTAATTCATATTACTAACTTTTTGTGCGCACATTACTTTCCTTTGTGTGCTGGTTGCAAAACGTGCGAGTGCACACACGTGCACAGCTTACAGGGAACTATGCTCACAATTGAATTACACACATGGTGTCAAGTGGATAGAATGATCTCATGGAAAGCACTTTAACCGATTCGGCCATGAAAACCTCATGGTTGAACAAGCTTTGAATCTGTAATCATATTGCCACCCCACCTCTGTATTTTCACACCATATTGTTTATCAAATACAAAGTAGCGGTCCTGATTCTCAACTCAAAGGTAAAAAAAACAATGATGGCTAGTCACTCAATAGAAACCGTCACACTACCAATGTCTTTTGACAGCATGTCATGTTTGGGCTGATCAATTAGGAAAATTAGAAAAAAGGTGGTGATCAATTATTAAGTTACTCATCTCGCCTTTTGTTGGGTAGATATCTACCCGTGTACAATCAATCAGACCATTTTTTGTTCTCTGGCCCCCTCTCTACCCTGCTGAAATAATTAATCCGTCAATGCGCTCAGAGGATACTGAACCAAGAAAGTTGTGATAAAAGCAACACTATGACTGAGGAAATCAATTAAATTAACAATCAAATTTAACAAAAACAAGGCTGAAAGTCAGGCCTTTGTGTGTGAAGATCTACCAAGGGCAGTGTTACCAAATTTATTCTCAAGTTCACATATGAAATTGAGCCCCCCCAAAATCTCAAACACTTAGAAACATCTAGATTTTCCTGATACTAAAATATTATACTACATGTTATCAATAATTTAAATGTAACTTTAATCTTCAGCATTACTCGATTAAAGAATTACTTGACTTATTAAAAAATATTTTTTCATTAGTATAAATTGGATCAAAATATTACTTTTTTTTAAATAATTTTAATTGCATTTTTATATTTTGGTATGTCAGTCATTGACGGCAATCGATTGCTAAAGATGCTAATTCTGAAAAATAAATTTCATAAGAACGACTAAGTAATTAGCATTGAAAATTTCTTGATATATGGAGTCGCTGATTTGATGTAGACATAAGTTTTATTAACCATCATTTTTAGTTCTGAAATAAGTACAGCAATTATTTTATTTTCTTTCTGTAATATGGCGGCTGTTTACCATCGGCTCTTTCTACAGAGGTCTGAATAATCTTTTGAAAAAGCATTTTCTGTGGCACCAGCTTCGGACGAGGACAGAATTATGATAAGAGTCAAAAATATTGTTCAGATCTAGGAATTGCCCCCACCCGAAATTAACAGTAGAATGAGGACATTCCAGCCAAATGTTTCCATGCCCCCTACCCCATCTTAGCATTCAAATAAACACCCTATTACGACATCCACCAGAAGAACATCGTAGGTTACAACGGCCGAAACATTGTGTTCAAGAGATGAACCAAGATAAGGACAAAACTCCGAAAATATATATATATATATATATATATATATATATATATATATATATATATATATATATATATAGTCATTTTATTTATTAGTTTTTTATCAAATGAAGTTTTGTAAAGCATTATTGTTAATCTTTTGCTGCTATTTACCTTCATTTTAGTTGAATAACGATAGCCACCAAAGTTGGTGAAGGGTTCTATCCTTTTTTTATATATAAGCATGTGTGTGTATGTTTGCTTTTGGTTTATGTGTTCTAACGCTTCTAGCCATAGAGCGTGTCTACTGAGTTGAAAATTGGCATCAGTACTCCAATATACCGCTTCTCGGAATGATTCTTTTATTTCTTTCAACTTTTTTGTGTTCTCATTTAGATGGGTTTATCAACAGCATCTAGATTATCCAGAATCTAGACGTTTCTAGATGTTTTTGTTTCTTTCACTCTATTTCAGATGTTTTCAAATGAGAAATGCCACTGATGTCATAAATGTAATTTATTCTGACTATATTTATTCTCCGATGGAATCTTTTTTACATGTCTTCAAACTTTGACTCAGTTGTTGTTCAATTATTGACTGTTGTTTTGTTTTGTTTTTTTTTAATCGTGACTTGACCCAGGCCAGCATAACAGACGTTAAAAGACTAATGATGATGATGATGAGATAGAAGTCAAAAGTTAGAAATAGTGAATCTTGAAGTCTAATCATTCAACAATCAACGTTTATTATCATAATCATCATTGTTAACTATTATAAGCCGACTGTGTTCCACATCTCCTTCCATGACGACTGTGACTGTGCTCACCTCTACCATTCCTTACCGACAAACCTTTCTATCTCATCCATCCATCTTGTTCTTGTCTTCCCCCCCTTTCTGAGTTGACTGTCCCATGAGCACTGATCTGTTAACCTTCTTCCCCTGTTGCTAATTCTTCTCGTTAAGTGTCCAGCCCATATACATTTTTGTCGCTTGATAATTTGTATAATACGTTTCAAATAATTCCTCCCTCGGGTTCATGGTGATCTTTTTCCATCTCTCAGAGCTTTGCCTTGCATTGCTCTTTCCATGTCTCTCTTGTGCGATTCTAAGTCGGTTCCCAGTTTGCTCAGTAAGTTTCCACGTTTTGCATCCGTAAGTTATAGCTAGTATGCATTCATTGTATACTTTACACTTTTAAGAATATTGGCAGGATGCTTTCCAATGTGTCTCTATTCATACCAAATGCTTTCCGACCAATCGTTATGCGTTGTTCTATTTCTCTTTCATTGTCTTTCTCTTGCATTATTAGTTGAATTCGGTGTACGCATTCCTCGACCTCGTTTAAAGTCCCACCTTCTTTTGGTTTCAGCCGAAGTTTTTTACGCTCACTTCGCACTCATGCCCTTGGGAAATTCATAAATCCTCTTTCCCCCTTCCCTCGCCAGATATGGATAAATAGAAAGATAGTTTGAATATAAAGCAGTCCGTCTCGAAGTCGTTTTATCCGAAAGAAAAATCTTTAGTTTGGCAGTTGCCATAGCTGGTCCCAAGCCCAGGTGAAGGAGGATGGTTGGACATGGGGGATAACAAATCCACCCTGTGAAAAACGTACTTGCTACTGAAACAACAACAGAACGGTTATGACTCTACACTCCACAAGCAGTTCACAGGAAAGAACAAAGATAATCCCTAACTCATTCTGATCATTGGATGAAATATAGTAACAAAGAATCATTGTTATAAAATTTGACTAGTTATTACCTTCATCTTAATTTCTAGTAGCTTTTTATTACATCTTTGACCCGGGCCGTCATTCTACAGGTACGAGTAAATAGCGAGATAGCAAATAAATAGTGAGCCCATG
Organism: Thysanoteuthis rhombus; assembly: GCA_963457665.1. Taxonomy (NCBI): domain Eukaryota; kingdom Metazoa; phylum Mollusca; class Cephalopoda; order Oegopsida; family Thysanoteuthidae; genus Thysanoteuthis; species Thysanoteuthis major. The sequence continues at coordinate 48,343,572 of OY735213.1, forward strand.
AAAGTTACAACGTTTCATCCAATAATGAATTGTTTTTAATTTTTATTATCAACTTTGAGTGGTTTTTACCTTTGTCTAAATTAGTTATTGCTATTCATTAGGACTTTGTCGCGGGTCATCATTTTACAGCTCCGGGTGAAGGTTGTGACCAGAAATAAAGAGTAAGCCCAAGTTGAGGATATGAGTAAACCTGGCAATAACAAGCAACTAATAACTAAGGTGAAAGTGAAAACAAGTCAAATTTGATACTAAACATAATCCTTCTTGAAGATCGGCTGAAAAGTGTATAGTGAAATAACAAATAGATAATTACTGACCTACCTTGTATAATGGCTTCCGGAAGGAGAGAGCTCTCAACGTTCATGCTGTTTTCGTCCGGATATGGAGTCAAGCTGTGTGATTCTGGGTCAACAGAATTTGTTGGCGGCATCTTCACTTGTTGAGTTGTAAACTGTGCCCACAATATATACATGTCATGAATGCATTGAAATTGAATAAATTCAAAAAAGGATTGACATTTTTCAAAGCAAATATAATAGAAAAGTATTGTCTATGATTTAAAGAGTTTTCCCCCCAAGACAATTGAACTCAGTCTTTTTTACTTTTACTATGTATTTTGTTCACAGAACGTTCCAGTTGGTCCATTCTACGATCTTTTACAGAAGTACTATCTGTGTACTGCCGTAAAAATATAAGCATGATGCCACATGATCCCACATAAAGACTTGTATTTTTCCATGCATTCACTATATATTGTAGATGTATGTGCGGGGTTGACTTCATGTTGCACTGGGTAATTATATGTATGTGGGTTTCCCAGACATTGTGCATTGGGTAAATCTCGAAAGGGAAAGTGGTTGAGCCCCCGGGAGATATCAATTCCATTCATACGTTACGGATTTTAAACCCTCTGACGCCAATTCGCACGTTTAGAATCTAAATACCACAGGTTGAACTTAGCAAGCTTATCTATGATTAATGAAAAAATTAATTGAGGAAGACCACCTTGTCGCTAGGTGTGGCATACGTGTGTATGGTTCGACGAGGTTACGTGTGTTAGTGTGTATGTTATACACAATCCACATTGAGCAGTGTGTGTAATATACGGTATGTGGGCGATAAGAATAATCTGATATGCAAACATAAACCGATAAATAGGCCCTATCTGACAAATTGGATCAGTTAATTTCTTGACTACTCTGCTTGTGGTTAGTAAGAGAGTGAGTAGACCAATGGAATTGCATCGTGGGGGGGTATGAATAAATACGGCTGATTCGAAATACTATAATTTCCACTCGAAATAATTAATTTTCGAATCCTACCAGACCTTAATTTGATAAAATTATGATTAGATGCAACCTTCTTCATGTCCTTGAAGGTTCCAGGAATACCCATGCATCTGAATAAATAACAATAAAGATTATGTTTATAATTATAACCATGGATTTTGTTTTCCATATCAAAAGTTATACCAATTTTTCCACCACGGTTCTGTAGTCTATTCCGTAACGGATGGACTTCTTTCGCTTCTCTACGATTTCACCTGACGATTCAAACACGACTCGTCAAATCTATATCAGCTGGAAGTGTCGTCAATGCATCCTCAATATGAATGTTATTGATTTCCCCTGAATTTTCCTTCGCTCGACTATGGTTTGTCTTTGGTAGGTGTATGTCTAAAGATATGCACCGGTGTAATACTACGTGTTCTCTTTTTTTGTGCCGAAGCAATTACGTCTACGCGTGGCAAGGTAACACCGCTTACTTACGTACTTTTTTAATTTGCATTACCGGAAAAAGAGACCCTTTTCTTTTCATACGGATAAACCTAAAGAAGGCAAAACAATGGGTGGAGAGGAATATTGTTGGAAAGACACAATAACAAAAAAAGAGTATATTCAATTATCAAAAGAACTTTTTTGTTAGTAGAAAGGTCTTTTATTTGATTCAATCACGGAATTTAGAGCTTAAGTGATGTCTTATAGACTATTTCATTTCGAATCACAAAAGCACAGTGCTGATATTAACCACGGTCATTGCTCTGTCAGAGAACCGAACTTTTATCGAGATACGATGAATAATAAAATAAATGATGGATGAATGACTCATTTAGGTATAGTTCAGTATTAAAAATACCAGAATTGAAACATTGCGAATATCATTTTAATCATATGTCAGGTGACGATGACTAATAGCTATCCATTGCAAGATAAAAGCCTTTGACCAGTCCACGATAATCCATTGCAAGTTATTCATTCCAAGTTATCCATTCCGAGATAAAAGTCCTGACCCACAGACAGAACTGAGTTGCCATCAATCACAATGAAACGGGCATTTAATTGAGTTAGCAATAGAATTGCTATGGTGGGACTTCCTGTCGCCTGCATTTAATGGATGAAATATTCTGCATCTTTCTTCTATCAGCCACATGATATGTACGGGCAACTAAGACTTATGAGTTATTCTGTCTATAGTTTTGAGAAGGAACATTCAAAGAGTGTGTCTGGTGATTGAACTTGTTCTAGCTGTTAGTACTATTAACACAACGTTTCGACCAATCCATTCTACGGCTTCCTCGGGTGTAATATCCGAATGTGATGGCGGTAAATAGATCTTTCTCAATGGTAGCAACGCTTTAACATTGTATTTGGATGATATCTTTTGTATCTATTTAATATTATTACTTTTTTTTTAATATGGCCTGGATTTTCTCACTTTGTCCCTATTGAATAGCGGAAGCACTTATCTGACATACACTCAGTCGATATGTTGATGTGTGCTGCGTCTTTGATAGGACAGTGTTCACTTTTCTCTGTCCAGATATGGGCAGCCATCCCAGATCTTTTTATTCCACCTTCGATTATGGCCTTTTTATGCTCATCAAGTCAGACTATGGGAGGTCCGTCCCTTTCATCTAGTAAAGATATTCCCACATTCACAGGGAATAACGAGAACACAGTTTTTGGTTCGTCTCTTCTCGCTTAACGTACATACCTTTGTGAGCAAATTTCTGATGATGTGGGAGCTACTGGAGGTAACCCATATGTTATGGCTTATACATGTTTTCTATTTTTTCTTTGCAGTCCCCCTCGCATAAGGGATATGGATCATTGGAACAAAGGGGGTATCGTTCATGGTGTCTTTAGAATTCCCCTTACCACTTTTCTTTCTGGAGGTGACATTGGACGGGTAGCTATTTCTTCTGGGGTCTGGCCTATATTGTTCAATACCCTTTTCCCTGTTTATAGTATAAAGTTATCTTTTTCCATCGTGAACTGTAATCGTCTAATTGAGCTCATATGATCGAAAAAAACCTGTGCATCAACATGGTGGGGCAAGAGTATGAATGCGTCGTCCACATATCTCAGCCAGACTGATGGTTTCAACAATGGTGAGCTTATGGCCAGAAATTCCATATTAAAAAATTCCATATAAATACCGGAGAAATTGCCAAACCCATCGGCAAGCCTTCTTCCTGTTGGTATATATTGGGACCCAGCTTGAAATATATAGTCCTATGGTTAACTCAATAAAATATCCGTTTCATTGTGATTGATGGCAACTCTGTTCTGTCTGGGGGGGGGGGGCAGGGATGTTAGAAAGGATAGATAGCAATGAATTATCTATCAATGGACAAAGGATTTTATCTTGCAATGGATAAGTATTAATCATCGTCACCTGACATATGATTAAAATGATATTCGCGATATTTCAATTCTAGTATTTTGAATGCTCAGTTGTCCCTGGGTGAGTCACTCCTATTCGGTTATTCCAAATTCATTGTATCCTAAAAAGAGTTCAATTGTCAAAAAAAATCTCTGAATGGTACAAGTTATTTGTTATCTTTTACTTCATGCAATAATTTTGGATGTGCATCGAATCAATTAGCTTATAAAGATAATCTTTTTTTATGTAGATGAGTGTCTGAATTCTCAGCAACCTCACAATGAAGTATGTTGATAAATTCGATAAAGGACGAAATTATGTAAGTCAATGAAATTGTTTATGATAACACATACACACACACGCACATATATGTATATATTCATGAGGGTCTACCAATGATATGTCCGTGGCCTGACACAGTCATCAATGTGAATAATGGAGAAACGTTGGGTTGAGTGCATTGAGAATTATGGGGATTATGTTGAAAAAAAATTATTTGTGGTGAAAAACTTTGGTACAGCCCGTTGCTCTTCCTACGTATATATATATATATATATATATATATATATATATATATATATATATATATATATATATATATATATATACATATACATATATATATATATATATATACACACACACACACACACATATATATATATATATATATATATATATATATGCATACACACACACACATACATATACACACTCGCCCACACAAATGTATATTTGTACGATCTATTTATTTATTGTATTTTTTATGCATAGTTGCCGTTGTTAAGTATTGTTATAGGTAGTTTCCGCCTTTGAAAGGTCTGCCAAGCTTACAAAGTCCCAGTTATAAGTTTTGGGGTTTCTACCATGTGCCCAAGGGCCCAGGAGACCTAGAGGGGGTTCCATGGTCTCCTGGTTTAGAACTGCTGGTATCAAATGTGAGGGTGTGACAACATTGCAGTGCACCCCACCTAAAAAGCAAGAAAATTTTGGACACCCCCCCCCCTACCGACGAAAACTCCAGGGTTCCGGTTTTTAGTCGCCCAAACGTCTTCACATCAGTGACCACAGATCCCATGGAGTCTGAAAACACTCTATCGGCAAATTCGAAGCACGTATCCCCCACTCAATAAAAACCATTGTAGACTAATCATGAGGCATGAACCCACCCACCACTACAACGAAAATAATTGAGAAGGTCACAGGAAAATTAATTCAAAACGAGCGCGCTCTTTATACCGAATTGATTTCTACAAAAAAAAACTCTTAGATAAAACTCTGATAATACCAAAGATAAGTTATCCATTTACTACGTTAAATTAAAACGTTGTAGACAATGATTTTTGCCCGATTAAAAGTCTAGAGCAATGTATCACATATATATGTGGTATGAATATGTATGTTTCGTATTGATGTTCTGACGATATTTTGTTTCTATTCCAACGTATTTAGTTGTTTTAACTTATCAAATGCGGAAGAGAGCTAGCCTGAAAGTCAGTCCATGTATGCGCTACTTCTTTTTTAGTGTGGCCGGGTCTCCAACTCTTTTTTCAAGTTTACATTTAAAATAGAGCTGGAAAAACATCTCGAAACACCTAGACACGTGTAGATCCTCCAGATAAATATCCAAAATCTAGGATATATATTACAGACTTGTGATAAAGTATATGTGACTTAAATCTTCAACATTTATCTTATTAAGGTATTACAGTTCATGAGGAACATCACTTTTTTTATTACTGAAAAATCACATAGAAATATTACTTGTTTTATTAGAAATAATCTATATCAGCCACCAAATACATCTAGATTAGAATGAGAAACGTCTATATTCACAAGACTCACTCTCTCTCTCTCTCTCTCTCTCTCTCTCTCTCTCTCTCTCTCTCTCTCTCTCTCTCTTTCACACACACATTTTCGCAAGTTGCTCTACGTTTTCCTAAATCGCCCAATTGACAGAATTTACTTATCTTTTTTTATTGCAGAAACTTTTGTTCAAATTAAAACTAAGTATTAATTTTTTTTGTATAAAAAAAAGTTTAAACTGTGTATTTACTTTTTTTTTTTTTGAAGTTCGATTCCACTTTGCTAACATGAACTTTATATCCTTGTTTTAATGGAATAAACATTAGGGCAAATCAAAACTACTTATTTGTTTTTTGTAAAAGAAAGTTGAAACTTTGCCAATCGGGTAACTTCAATGATTCGGAAAAATATATACATTACTTATAAGAGAGATAAAAAGCATTGTTTCTTCTTTTATAAAAGTATTGGTTATATATATATATATACACACATATATATATATATATATATATATATATATATATATATATATATATATGTGTGTGTGTGTGTGTGTGTGTGTGTGTGTGTTTCTTTCTGTTACTAAGAAGTGGATATATGATCCGACAGAATGGTTATAAATTGCGATATATTATATAAAAACTAATTTAAAACGATCACTTGTTGAAAGAAGCAAATGGAGCAGATATAGACCGTGAATAGGCAGAGTGGGGATTTGGGGTTGAAACAGTTACTTAGGCCTTCGCATTACCGGTGGCTATTTAGATCAATGGTAAGAGTTGAAACGGCTACCCTATCGGTCACAGGTTTGAGTCCTGCAGCAGCCCCATTTTCTTTAATTTATTTAATCTATCTAAGTCGAATGTCTAGGTCGAATGGTACACTCACTGTTTAATAACGGGTGATCATTTCAAATAAGAGTTTCAATATAATTTTACGTGATTTATAATTATTCTGTCAGATCATATATCCATTTCTTCATAATTTATACATATATATAGTGGGGAAAAAGATGAAATTTATCCGCCATAATGGTAGATTTAATAGACAATATGAAAATAAGAATTTTGGAAACGGGATTGAATTTATTTCCGTTACATGTTTCGTGAGACTGCTTGCTATCGTTGTCAAACGTTGAATGATAAAAATGATAAAATTTACGAATAATAAGGTTTGGGGAGGGGGTGATGCAATTTTATCGTCTGCCTAATTTTATTATCTTCATTGGCGAAAAAGGAGATGTCTTCGTGTCAAAGTTCGAATCATTCATACGTAAGTGAAATTGATGAGGGTTTGTGTGAATACGTAGTTTAGTTTAGTAACTGTTTTTGAGAAAAATGTATGAGTGTGGGTAATCCAAAATTTTACTATAGTGTAGGTCGTGTATCTCTTTAGATTTCTTCAGATTCTTTAAGATATGTTGGTTTTATATTTGATTTTTGTACAAACCTGTCAGGGCGAAATGTTTCTGCGTTGGTATTTTGCAGTGTGAATATATGCATGGGTAATCCAAGATTTTAGAGGAGTACAGGTAGCGTATTTTTGTACTAACCTGTTGGGGGGAAGTGTCCATATTGGTATTTTGAGATGAATAATTCAAAATTCAAGAGTATGGGTGGCATAGTTTTTTTCAAATTTCTAAGATTTGTTGAGGTCTTTTTTCTTATTTTTACTCATATTTTGATTTTTGTGCTAACTTGTTCAAGGGGAGAATTGCTATATTGCAGAGTGGATATGTGTGTGAGTAACCCAAGTTTTTAACGGTATGTAAGTATGTCAGTTATAAATTTTTCGATTTTGGACTAACCTGCGTCTTTTGGGGGGGGTTGTATTTGCTGTTGTATATGGTAAACTTGTTCTTTGTCTATATTATTCTTGCTATGTATTTAGAGGTATATTGTAGAATCTGTGGCGTTGTTTTATAGCATTGCTTGTGGTAATAATTGCTGATTCAATGATTCGGCGTGTCGTTTTCTGATGGACGTGTTATATAATCCTGTTTTTTTTGGGGGGGGGGATTAAAAGTGTGGTTCGTTTCGTAGTGGTGTAGTACCAAGGCATTTTTATGGTCTTCTGTTATGAAAGCACGCCAGTTTTCGTATTTTTTCTTCTCAGCGTTCCTTGAGGTTTCCCCGGTATATATTTTAGGGCAATTTTACAGGGTATTTCAAATATTCTCACTTTGGATGTTTAGTTGTTTAATGGTTTTCTAACTATGTCACTGATGGTTTTTGATGTTTTTGTTACGATATTTAGGATCAGTTTTGTGAGGTGAATTTGTTGGGAGGGTGATGTGTCTATCTGTTTCCTTGTTATTTGGTATGGTATTGGTCGATTAAGTGTGTTTTTTAGTGTGGTGGATTTTGCATGCCTTTCTTCTGACGTTTTGTATGAATGAACGTGGGTATTGGAGGTTTTTGAAAGTTTGTTCTACATTTTTTCCTTTTCCAGTTGAAATTGTTGGCTGCATATTCTCAGTGTTCTCAGGTAGAAGCCTATGATTATTTCTGATTTTGTTAGTGGTCTTATGGTGTGAGTAAAAGTCGAGGTGATCGTTGTTGTTGGTTGGTTTGCAGTATATGTGTAGTTGAAGGTCTGTTTCTGTCCTATGTATTAAGATGTATTTTTGACTCTGTTTCATATGTAAAGTCTATTGTAGTTTCTTCTTTGTTGTGCCTATCTGGTAAGTTGGGGGAATTTTTTTGTTTGGATAAATTAAGAGGGCATCATTGACGTATCTGAGATGTGGCATCTTTTGGTACTATCTACTGAAAGGGGACTGATTCCATTTATTCTAGGGAGAGACATTCTAGTACTCTGCTGAGCGGCAAACACATAGTTTGGCCAAATTTATGTTTGTAGAACTCGTTATTGAACTGGAAATAGCATTGTCTGGTCCATAGTGTGCTTATTCCGATTATTGTGCCCACGGGTATTGATAGATCAAGTTTTGATTTGTTCGAAATAAGTTTTAAGCACGTGTTCGCATTTCTTGATTGGTATGTTAGTGTATGATGATTTAATGTCTGAACTGGCAACTGATTTGTTCGTTTTTGTTTTTATTCTGTGTTTTTTCAAGTGAATAGTGTTTAGTTGACACATCTTTTTTGTTAACACAACAGCGCACACTTACATACGCTGCATACACACATACATTTTTCTCGAAAACAGTTACAAGACTAAACAACATATTCACACAAAACCCTTCTCAATTATACACAATGATTCCAACTTAGACACGAAGACATTTCCTTTTTCGCCAGTGAATGTAACAAATTTAGAAAGACAATAACTTTGCATCATCCTCCCCTCTCCAAACCGTGTTATTCTTAAATTTTATCACTTTTCCCATTCGATGTTTGACAAGGATAGCAAACAGTCTCTCGAAACGTGTAACGGAAATAAATTCAATCCCTTTTCCAAACTTTTTTCTCCATATTGCCAATTGAATTCACCACACACACACGCACATACACACACACACACACATATATATATATATATTGATAAATCTTTTATTTTGTGGTGACAGGTTTACATAACTATTTACGACGATCACAGAGCACAATGTCTGTTCAAGCATGTGCAGTAAGGCCCGTTCTGATTGGTTGCCAAATTACATTAGGCAGCGCAATCAGTTTTCGAGGTATTCAAATCGGCAAGGCACTGATCGGACAGTCGTTGTACATTGAATTATTAAAGAACACATCTTAAACCAGACTTGGACAAATGTGAGCTTTTTCAGTATGACTGATCTTCATTTCACAGATTGCTTGGAATATTGCAGAGTCTATCTGATAGGAATGTCAACATGTGAGAAAATTGACTAGCTCAGGGTTAGATGAAATCTTGTATTATAGAGTTTCGCTAATAGAAATGTCACATGTAAGAAAATTGACTTGCTTAGGGTCATGGCTGGAACATCAGCGAGCGAATTCGGATCAAATTCAAGAGAAAAGCGTGTCAGAAGTATTCGCTTGAACTTTAAAAGTTATGAGAGTTCAACTACAATGAATGATATATTATATTCATAAATGGTAAACGATTTATTGATCTATTTGAACCAAGGGAACGTTCTCCACTTATTATAACATGCGAAGCGATTTTTATTCCTGGATAGTGAGTGTTATCTCCTGATTATTCATTTGTAAAAAGCATAAAAAAATCTCTATCATTTCCTTCAAAATTTGCTTTTGTAACCAGGACATGGATATTCGTAAGTAATTTCTTTTCATCTTATATGACTAAAAATAGCGGAATTTGCCCGTTGTCTAATTCTAAATAGGTAGATTTCCTATTATTACTGTCCTGGTCTCACAAGCAAAGTTTGAAGGGAATAATAGCCATATCCTACACTTTTTGGACATAATCAGAAAACAACACTTATTACCCAGGAAAAAAAAGAACGGTGTTATCAGTACTCGAACGAACATGCAGTGAGAAACTTGCTGAAAAAAAGAAGGAATTTGGCAAGCTCTCGGTGGAACACAGTTCAAACTTCAAGTACAAGAAAATCCCATTAGTTCTAAAAAGAAAGGTATACAACCAGTGCATCCTCCAGATAGTCACTTATGGAGCTGAAACATGGAACCTAACTAATAAACTGAACCTCGAACTGAGAACCACACAACGTGCACAGGAGAGAATCATGTTCAAAAGCACATGGAGAGATCTCTCAAAACAGCAGATTAGAGAAAAAACATGGATAAGAGATATCATAGAATCAATTAGGAAACACATTTGGTAATGGGAAGGCCATGTTGAAAAAATGGCAGACAACTGATGGACATCACGACCAACAACATGGATCCCTGGAGTTCAAATGCCACACGGGCTGGCAAAACATAAGATGGTACGACGAACTAGACAAGTTTAGAAAGTATTGACTACGTGCCAACCGTGATAGAGAGTTCTGGCAAATCCTGTGGAAAGTCTAATCTCAGAGACCCTGGTCAGTATTCCAGAAACAATCCTATTTTTGGTCCATTCGTTCATCATCAGCAGCCTTTTATCGTCTGTCATTGGACATAGATATTCCCAAAGATTCGCAACACCTCTCTGTCATGGGCGTCGCAGAGCCAATACTTTTTGAACTTGTCTAGTTTGTCACACCATCTTACTTTTTGCTGGACACAGTTTCGCATATGATCTCTTAAGATCCACCTTGATGATGTCCATTAGTGGTCTGACATTCTTGCAACATGACCAGTCCATTGCCATTTGAGTTTTCAAATGAATTCTATCCGAAATCCTGTTTTTCTCTGATATGCTGCGTTGTATTGTGATCTCCCTGTGTGATGTTGAGCGTGATTCTCTCCTGTGCACGTTGCTTGATTCTCTGTTTGAGGATCAATCTTTTGGTTATGTTCCATGTTTCAGCTCCGTAGGTGACTCGTTACTTTGCATCAATAATAATGTAGTGTGATATATGCATATTAATAATTAACTATCGAGCATTGGAAAGGTATAAACGACAAGAAATACTTATATTACAACCCTTAGATCGAATACAACATGACAAAGTTGCTCTACCCTCTCCCCTCACCCTACTCTTTATCCACTTCTCTTCCATTTTTTCTCTATTATGCATTCACTTGTTTTTTTCCCACTCTTTGACCCTCTTCCTTTCTCTTTGTCTCTTCCCCATCTTCCTCTCCCCTTTCCTTTCTCTCTCTCTCCCGTCTCTCTTTTTATCTCTCTCTCTCTCTCAATACGTATATATATATATATGCATGCGTGTGTGTGTTACTTATATACAAACATACAAATTTCTTTCTTTTGAGCGCTCCCATATTCAATTTTCTAGTTGTTTCCTTGTTTCCTATGAGTATCTCTTTCTTTCTTCTTTCTTTCATTCCACTTCCTTCCTTCCTTCTTGTTTTATTTCTTTCTTTCGCCCTTCTTTCTTTTTTCTTCCCATTCTTTCTTTCCGTCCCATCTCACATGCCTTTTCCCTCTATCTCTACCTTTTCCAAACTCTTCCTGTTCTCTACCCTCTCTCTTTCCCTCTCTCTGCTTCTTATGTTTCTATCAGAGTTTCTCCTCCTTCTCTTACAAGTCCTTACAAAATTTCGCCCAGGCCACAACTGTACATTCACCAAGTGCACAACTGATCGCAATTATTTGTCAACTGCGGAACCCACACTTGAGAACTTTTAATTAGATTTCCCTGCGCATGCGCATGTTTGTGTGTGGGTGCATACTTTGCTATCTTCGTCCATACACGCAAACAGATACGTATATATGTACGTGCACAAGCACACACAAGCATATGTATTTACATGCACGTACATACGCATATATATATATATATATATATATATATATATATACATATATATATATATATATACATATATATATATATATATACATATATATATATATACATATATATATATATACATATATATATATATATATATATATATATATATATATATATATATATATATATATATATATATATATACGGCCTTGCCTAGTGATAAAAAAAGCATTAGTTTTACATAACAATCATTCATTTTTCAACATGATCTCCTTTTTATCAGTGCACTTAATTTAACTGTAATCGAACATTGTACGGTTGGAATCTCAAATCAAAGTTCAGCTAAAAACTTTATCAGGCTACTATTATTGGTGCATCCTCGTTCATATATATATATATATATGTATATATATATTTAAGTAAAATGACAATATCGGGAGATTGTTAAAGACCAATTACTCTTTATTCCAACGTGTCTTCAAGGAAGCTCGAAATGAGCAAAACAACGTTGAAATAAAGATTCATTTGTCTGAAACAGTCTTCGGCTATTGTCATTACAATCACATACTGTTAACTATTTATCCATACCCTTGTAATCATCATCATCATCATCATCATCTCTCTCTCTCTCTCTCTCTCTCTCTATATATATATATATATATATATATATATATATATATATATATAGATATATAATTTCATTGACCGACATAATTCAGTCTGTTATTGAATTTATCTCCGTACTTCATCATTTTGACTATTTTATTGGAGACCTTGGAATAGAAACTACATCAAAAGAAAAAGATTTTGGAAGTTCTGATGAATAAATCATTAAAGCCAGAGGATCATATGAGGAATATAATGATAAAAAGGGCATGCAATATACTTGGCTGCATAAAGTGGACTTTCACAGACAAAAGTTTGTTAAACATGTTAAATCTTTACGAAACATCATTTCGACCAATTCTGGAACATTGCCAACAAATGTGTAGTTCATACTTAATAAAAGACATAAAGAAAATGGAAGACGTTCAACGTCAGTTTACAAAAATGATAAATGAGAGAATTAACATACGAGGAAAGGGTGCAGAAATACAACCTCATTTCTTCCGAAAGGAGAAGAGAAAGAGACAGACTTAATGGAGATATTCAAGTCGATAAGGTGCTGCGCAGATGTGGAATCTGGATAGATATTTCAATATGATAAAGTAGAACTAGGGAACAGGAGTATAAAGTACTGAAAAAACGTTGTAAATTGAATTTAAGACAATTTTTCCAGCCTACGTGTTGTGGACCCATGAGCTGGATAGGGTGGAGATGATGTTACTGCCACACCCATTAACCGGTTTTAATTCAAAAATCAGACAATGTTTGAAGAAATTTAATGGATTTGTACATGGGCCAATAGCCCCATCACCCCCAGCCCCGTCTCAAACCAACATCTGGTATGGTATGGTAATCAAAGTGAAATTAAACTTTCTTTTACACAAAATGAGAATATTTCGCCAATCAGGTAATAAAATACAAAATGGCTACAATTTTGGTGTTTAACTAATTAAGGAGGTTTTACACTGAAAAGAAGAAGAGCTTACTGGAGAGTATCCAACCCACTAATTGACTGTTTTTAAAAGCTTTTAACAACATTAGTAATCAAGTATTCTCAATAAGAGTATAAAACATTCAAATTTTACGATTTCGTAAGGGGAATAGAATATCATTATGAACAATTGAAATTATTTTAAAAAAAAAAGGTTCAATGAGAATTTTAAGAATTGAATCGAATGGGAGCATCAGCATCTTTGATAAATTAAACAAAAGTTTAAAAAGTTTAAAAGCCACCGTTACATTAACAAATATGTTGTAAAATCAAGGCACCATTTTAACTGGCTAAAAATTGCCCCCCCCCCCCCTGTTCAAGGCCATTGCAGCTAAAAATGAATCAAGGCACTCGTATATATCAAAAGAGATTATTTTTATGAGCTAATTGATTTGATGTGCATCCAAATTTACTGCGCAAGGTAAAAGATGGAGAACCAATACCTCATAAATCTCAGTTGCCAGTTCACTTCGTTTGAGTCATGATTTGGTTGCTAGACGAAGGATGCAAAACATTTCAACCATTTGTGTCTCTGTTGATTAAAATTCAATAAATAACCACGCATCAGGTTACGGACTTATTAATCCACCCCTGTATATGTACCCAAGTGTGTACAATGTTGTCGGTCTGTATCTCAGATCAACGCTATTGACTCACTGCCACAGATTATCCCTCTTCCTCTTTTTTCATCTTACGCAAAAACTATGATCATTTTTTAATCTATCAATATATATATATATATATGTATATATATATATATATATATATATATATATATATATATATATATATATATATACCTACACACACATATATATATATACATATATATATCACCTTTCTCTCTCTCTCTCTCTCTCTCTCTCTCTCTCTCTCTCTCTCTCTCTCAACTCTTGTTTTTGTCTGTGATGGCAATCGATGCTAGAGATACCGACGCATTTTTGAATAAGAATAAGCAAGCTTCCGGGAAAGAATAAGCTTAATCAACGTTTATAGAATATCATATCGACCAGTGCCCAGCTATAAAAACCAACGGAATGAGATGGAAGAAAGACTAGTTAGAAATTAATGACAATACCTAATCTATGTAATGACAAGTTGAGAGTTTCATATCAAATCTCCTTGAGCTGTCTTATTGGTGCGTATTGGAAAACTGAGAAAAATAATGATATCTTGTTCTTGTATATACTCACGAGGATGGATCAATGTCTGGAGCTTGACACGTTGTTATTAGCTGGATTTTTATCTGAAATTTCCGCCGTATAATGTTTGATCTATGTTATTAGAATCTGCGGCAGAATTAAGTACATTGACAAAAAAATAAATTCCGTTGAAAATCTTTTATAAGTTGTTGTGTAAAATCAATGCTTCTTTCATCAGGCTAGAGACTTATTGATTTACCTAAATTGTGAGATCATGTAAATCGCTAATGAAAAAAAAAGAAACTGAACCACTGAACCCTACTCAGATCAATTTAACCATAAAAAGGGTCTTCCTACAATGATATTAGAAAAGTGATAAAAATCCCCATTGCATGACGGCAAATGCGTCCCAATCATACCAAAAATGGCAGAATAAAATCTCCATCCCAAAAGTAATTGTGGCAGGGCAGCCAGAAAAAATTCACTCCTCGAATTAATCAGCGATCATTAGAGGAAGGAATGGGCAACTGAGATGGTGGACATTGTCATCTTTTCAGTACGTTCTTATTTGCTCATTTGAACAATGGTTCAAGAGACTGTTTAGCCACGCATTTTTTAACTGCCTCCAGCCCATGACTGTACATGATAGATCTTCAGTTACGGTGTTGCGTAGTGTGCATTGCAGTGCCCTGGAGGGCGTGGTTATCTCCGAAGGGCACCGCAAGAAATTCGAACATGTTAATAATAATTGATAATTAATCAGTAAGTTAATAATGAAAATGATTTTTTTTACACGAACTGAGAATTTTTTTCAAGTTGTAATCCTTTTTTTTTTTGTACTTATAGTGCACGTATTTTATCAACAGCCTCCCACCCCCGTAAAATCTGTGGAAAATGGAATATTGAAAAAAAATTGTAACCTTTGACCCTTTCATCCTTTCTTTTCCAATGCCCCCTACCTCTACCTCGCCTTTCTCCAACCCTACCCTTTCAGCGCTCCCCACTGTTCTTCCTTTGATTCTGAATGCCCCCTCCCATCATCCATTTGACTACAAACGCCCCCAATCGCTTCCTAAACTTCCAACGCCCCGTCCACTGGCTTCTTGCCTTCCAGTGACCCCCTTCAATCTTCCATTACCCCCAGTGTGAATGGCAGATCTAATATGTTCTTAAACGACTAATGACCAAACCAGTATCTTAAGATCGATCCTATAGAATCATCAAGGCCATTCAGAATGGTAAAATTAATAGATGTTGAAACATTTTCTCTTGGACTTACCTTTCTAAAAGAGGCTGCAATAATATTGTCAGGAAATATATTTCTGCAAAAAGAAGGAAACTTGCATTTAAAAACTTGAATAACTATTTGCTTTTTATAGGAAAAAATTGAAAGAGAATTGTTTTTAATTGATAGAAAAAGAAAATCCACACGCATAGGTATATATATATATATATATATATATATATATATATATATATATATATATATATATATATATATATATATGTGTGTTTGTGTGTGTGTGTGTGTGTGTGTGTGCTTGCTTATCATTAAATGTGACAGACAACTATTATGCTTTTCCTTGTTTTTCTTTTTTGACGGGGTGGGGTGTATATTTACACAAGCATATTCGGAATATATCTTAGTGCAACTCTGTCATGCGGTAAGCATTCCACCCGTCACTTCTAGCAAGTACAATCTACCGTATGATCCAGATATCAGATAATGAACTTGACTATATATATATATATATATATACATATATATATATATATATATTTAATATATATATATATATTTATTATATATATATATATATATAATAAATATATATATATATATATTTATTATGTATATATATATAATATATATATTTATATATATATATATATAATATATATATATGATATATATATATATATATATATATATATATAATAGATATATATATAATATATATATATATATATATATATATATATATATATATATATATATATATATATATATATATATATATATATATATATATATACAAGAATAAAACTTATTGTTGACATTCACTGGGTGTCTATCCTATTCGACGAATGGTTCGGTTTATTTGAAACCCAATTTAGAATGTTATTGGGATGTGCATATTTTTTCTGGGTGTAAAGCCTCGCCTTATTATGTTTCTGCTTCATTTTTCTATTGTCCTTGTTTATGATTGTTCCAGTAATATAAAAAGTTATTTAAATTCGTAGTATCTTGAGTTTTGGTTTTGTTCGTTGTGTTTGTGATTTTTTTTTATCATTTTTTAATTTTTTGATTTCATTTTTTGAAAGTCTTTGCTTTTAATCACGGGGGCCGTCCTCCGATGTACCTGCAACAATTTTGCTACAAACATGACAAAGGATCAGTAATTTTCATTTGTAACATTGTCCCCTGGGTCTGGCGCCAATAGCATTCCTCCATGGACGATGACCTTTGACATTCTTATACAATTCAGGGAGTCAAATCTAGACTGTAGGACGGGGCTGACAAACCTAGCGTATGTGATATTTTGTTAAAAAGAAACATGGAGGAGATATGAAGAGTGACTCGCTTGGTCTTCGAGAATGCGTCAATCACAGATACACGGGCTCACTCAATTGCATCTAACTGCTGACAGAATAGCCCAGCAGGAGAGTGTCTGTTCCTGCATGTGCGATACGGTCCTCTCTGATTTCTTTCCGAGTTACATCGAAGCTGTGCCATCGTTTCTCGAGATATTAAGCAAGGCTGGATACTTCCCGAAGAGACCTTGTATATATTCGAATTCACGTATTTTCCTTTGATTGAACAATAATGCAACGTGTGCTTGTACTCTGACACGCTAAGGGGCGCTATTGACGTTGTGATATAAAAATTTATGTTCAGATGGAAAAAAAATCTGAATTTAAAGAATAATGCAAACATGAAAAGTAATGAGAAAAAAGACAAAAATCCATTTAAAAAGATCCGTTTGTGGTCAAGAGAACGCTATTTGCCTATGCAAATATCTATTATCTGCATTTATAAACTTCCGTGTGTATTTATGTATTTCGTACACGCCGTTATTTTTGACGGCACAGGTAACCTTTCAATGATTAAAATTATACATAATTCAACGACTTGTCCGTTTCCATTATTTCACTCTATCATCTCAGATATACAAATGCCTTAATAGAACCTAGAAACGTCAATGGAATACAAACAAAAGATACGTGAGGACTCAGGGACAGAGCTGAGGGAGAGGATTTCAAATCACCCAGCGGTCCCAAAATGGAGAGTGTTCCCCAAAAGCTTTATGAATATTAGTTCATATACTGCATTTCTACAAAGATTATGCAAAGCGTCAGTGGCCCCAAGGGTGGGAACCACTGCAGTAGATGTTGGACGGGTTAACGCTTGAGAAGCCAAACCCCCTCAGACCCCCCTAAACTCCAACTACGCCCACGAGAAGGCTTTTATAAAGAGCAAGGCAGAAAAAAAATACACAGAATTGTCTGATAACCACATTCACCACTGGATGATTGTTCCTTTACGCCGACCTCCCCAAAAGGCCATCAGTGCAAATAAAATAGATACTATATCAATGTACAGGTCAAGTGCTTACTTATTCCTACATTTTATTTATCTAACTGATCCTCTCTTCCCAGACAAATACTTGCACACATATAGGTATGGATAACATACCTACTTACCTGACTTTGGTTGGCCTGTGATGGAGAATGGAGATACACATACAGGTATGAATACGTAGAACATACCTACTTACCTGACTTTATTTTTTTGCTGGAGAATGGAGATAGATAGATAGATAGATAGGCATGAATAGACTGCGATAGATAGATAGATAGATAGATAGATAGATAGATAGATAGATAGATACATACATACATACATACATACATACATACATACATACATACATAGATGGATAGATAGATAGATATTATGAGTGATAACGGAGAAAAAGAGATATCGATAAAATGATAGGTAGATATGAAGAGACCAACATAGATAAATACATAGATTGAGAGAGAGGGGGGATAGGCAATACGAACAGACGGGGATGGATTGATAGATATAGATAGATAGATAGATAGATAGATAGATAGATAGATCGGGATAGAATTCACTATCAATAGTTTGGGAGACCAACTTGCTGACCACAATTAAGAGGCCTAATGATAACATAGGACTCTAAAACTGCAAGATTTTACAAGTATATCAAGGTACTGAGCAACGAAACCTTTATCCCCGGGGTGATGCATGTCCCTTTTAATTGAGTATAAAAAGCACGGTAATAATTTTGAATTAACCACTCAGTTTGATGGCTTGAATCCAAAAATGCCGGTGGCGCATCAAAGAGAAGTGGCGAGGGGGGACGAGATAATTTGATTATTGTCCCCACTCACACGTACGCGTAAGGGTCTCAACACTAAACTTGACTTTGTGTTACATTCTATCCACGTGCGATGGACGGGTGGGGCGGTGAATATCCAGACCTAGATAGTCGGTATCGTAGTAAAACCGGTCACTCTTGTGCCCACAAAGAATTCGATAAAATAGTTGTTGAAAGACAGACAGACAGTGTTTATTGTATCATACATTTCTTGTTGGAACGTCTTCCTCTTTCACTTTTAATCGTTTTGTTCTGTTTTCTATAATTCGTTTTCGCCTCATTTTCTTGGGGTTTTTTTTTCTTGGTGGGGCGGTAGGGGAGGGTTAATGATATAACGAAACCAAACGCAAGTGGAGTTCGGTTCGCGATCACGTGACGGACGGGTTTGTTCACGTGCTTTCCGCACCTACACACACCTGGTCATCGCGATATATAAACAGGTGTAGAGAAACGAGTTATCTGCACACATGTGTTGTGCGTAATAGGCCTTCGCATCGCATGTCTGCTTGTTGCCAGTCATGTTGCAATGTTAGAGATAATCATGGTTATGGGGGCCCAGTTTATTCGCATGTGTGTAAGCACATTCGTGTGTGTGTGTGTGTGTGCGCGCGCGCGTGTGTGTGTACATGCGAGACGATATCTACGTATACGTGATTCATTTATATATGTATACATGTATGTGTGTACGCACATCCGTGTGTGTATATGTGTGTGTGTGTGCATGTGCACATGTGAGAGGATATCTACGTATACATGATTTATTTATATATGTATACATGTATGTTTGTGCGCACACGTTGGTTTATCAGTGCAACTGATTTTCTTCCTGGATTTTTGCTGGCATGCTTGGCAATTTTCTCCATTACTGATAAAAAAACATGGAGTCGGTTTATTTGGGGATTCTGCTAGAACAGTTTTGATGTTTCAAGAATCTTCCAAGGAAGAAGCATCAGATGAAACACTATTGCACGAATGGAATCCGAGTTTCAGATATGAGGAAATGTCATTGAAGACCAACCAAGATCTGGCCAACCTTTAGCTAAGTAGAAAAGACGATAATCAAGAAAAATCCATCCGTGCATTCGATAAAGATCGTCATTGGGTGTTTGATGAGATATTTGAGATGACTTTTTTGTCTTGTTCGTGTGAGAGAATTGTGATTGAAACAATCGTTTGAATAGAATAGATTCAAAATGACCATTCATATACAGTGTTGACAACACAAAAAAAATTCCCGCAAGTTTGACTGCCAAATAGTGCTAAATCTTGAAAGAAGATGGCCGAAAACGTCCAAAATGGTAAAAAAAAAACTAGAAATATACTAAACATGGTCAAAAACGGGTCCAAAATGGCTTAGATGTTTGAGCACATCTGCGTTAATTCAGCACTTTTCTGCACGAAAAGAGCTAAATTGGCAATCCCTACAAGTGTGTGTGTGTGAGTGTGAGAAATTTAAAACGTGAAATGTAAACCGTAATAGTTCTCACCAGGGGCTGAGTGTCACTAGTGAGTCTATAGACACAACCCAGATGTCCCATATTGACACGCTATTATCTGTCGTAACAACGTAATGAACTGTGTATGTCACCCACTTAAAAGCAACAACCACGTCCGTCAAGTGCTATTTCCAGGGGAGAGGAAGAGGAGATTCACCACGGACCCAACTTTTTATACACAACTTTGTCTTTGAAGTTACTTAAAAAAACCAAGACAGATCAGGGCCGTCTGAAAAATATTTTGAGCCCCCCCCCCACACACACACCTTTTCCCAGGGCAATGCAATATACTAGATTTTGCCCGGGGGTTGTTCGTCTTGCCATCTCATATTCTTCCAGCCTCGGTTATATATAGATTCAATAAAGAGTCAAGAACTGATTCAAACATTAATGAAATGTTCAGAGAAGGTTCTACTATATGATAATATGAACATAAATTTCAGGGCCCTTAATGTGGTGAGGCCCCTGGGCAACTGCCCAGTGTTACCATGCGATAAGACAGTCCTAAAACAGATTCCTTCAATTAGTTGAAAGTAGCAACGTGCGCATGAAAGAATCGTGCCCAACCTTACATGGAGAGATCACAAGACAGCACAATATATAAGGATGAAAACGGGTGTCCGTGACATCATAGAAACTATTAAAAAACTCAAATGGCAATGGGCAGGCCATGTTGCAAGAATGAAAGACAACCGATGGACATCACGTCTCACAACGCGGATCCCCAGGGATCTCATAAGAAACCGAGGCCGACAGAACACAAGATGGAGAGATGAACTAGATAGATTCGGGAAATACTGGCTCCGCGACGCCCACGATAGAGAATTGTGGCAAATCCTGGGGAAGGTCTATGTCCAACGAAGGACGTTAAAAGACTGATGATGAGGAGGAGGGGGGAGGAGGAGAGATAACTCACTGGTACTGGTCATCATATTTATAATCTGAAAGACTTCATTATTGTTGCTTTTTCATGTAATGATTAATTAACTTCAATAAAACGAATGTCATATACAACAAGTACGTTGGGGATTGAGAAACAACAATGAAAGTTGGGTAATTCTTGCGCGCAAAGGGGCAAATTACGTCCACCGTAAATATAAACCGAGGTTGTCTCCCGTTGTGTCACTTGATGGCTAAAATGACCATGTTTTCCCATTTTTCATTCCTGGCCTTGTCTCAGTTAATTTTTTAGCTAAATATGTTGAGTACGCTCGAAAACGCTGAACGCTGAAATCTTTGGGTGTTCAAGTTTAATATACATAGATTTATCTTTCAAAAAATATCAAGTGCGACCGAAAACATAGGATGGCACCTGAAAGCTATTAAAAAAATTGGTTAATTTTGAAGCTGTATGAGCATGTTGAAATAAGCCCTTTCCAATGTATCAGATACTTTTTGCACTATATATATGTATATATATATATACATATATATATATATATATATATATATATATATATATATATATATATATATATATATATATATATATATATATATACAAGTTTTATTAAACATTATCGATATATTTCGTCGGTTCATTGTAAGTTTGTCCAGTTTTCTGATAGTTTGAATGAGTGTATCCTAACACCATCATAAAACTGGGAAAAAAACTTCTTAAAATGTCGATACTATTCAATAAAATTGGCTTAAAAGAAAGAATATTGCCTAAATATACAATGTGTGAGCGTGTGTGGTATTGAACGAGCATATCATATATTACAAACACGTAAGTGATAGGTGTATATAAGCACCCAAAACTCGTAAATTTAACCTCCGTCAATCGGTCTACGTGTATGATTTATAAATGCAACAAAAGTTCGTTTTAATATCAAATTCTTAGCCAAGATTCACTGGTAATACATTAAGAAACTGACTATCATACTACGACCGTTTTTTTTTTAAAGAAAATAACCAGTTACAAATATGTTACTCCCATTTTATTATATTTTGACTAGCGTACCCATGCTGTCAAAAAATGACGGCAGAATTGAAATAATTTCATCGCACTTAAATGCTCTGCATTTTCTTGCTTATGTTCCACCAGAATAGATCAAGATTTCTTTGCATTTGCACAAAAATGAATAAATAAATAAGGAATTCTAAAAGAGATTCGCATTATTATCTCCCTTGACAAATGACCCTGACCAAAAGTATAGGTATACACATGGCGTATTACATAAGTATATACAATCAATACCTTGAAGCTGATAGTTTTTCTAACAGACAGTGTAACAGTCCTAAAAGGAGAACAGCACCGGTTTCAGTTTTCTTGGGAATTCTTAAAAAGGCAGTAGTAATTATTTACACAGTTTATATTTTGAGAGTTTTCTTCACAGAGCTTGTATTGAGTAACATGTTGATTAATTATAGAACAGCCTGAAATTGATTCCACAGAAAATCAAAAGGCAGAATGTACCCTTTTGATTTTCATTCTACCGAAGAGATGCAAAGTCCATGGTGGACTTTTTATATCTAAGCTTGGTTGTGAATCTGGGATCCTACAAGAAATGTTACCGATTGACCCTCTATTCATCAGACTGGCTCCGAGGAGCATTTCCGAATGTATTAGTTTCCCTTGTCTCTTTGTGTAAGTATTCTTTTTAATCTATAGTATAATTCTGTGTACCTTTTATTTTACTTTAACCTTTAACAATGATAAATTCAAAGTTTATTTAACATCTTAAATCTTTACAGATCGACCAATTCTGGAACACTGCCAACAAATCTGGAGTCCATACTTGATAAGAGACATAAAGAAAATGGAAGACGTTCAACGTCGGTTTACAAAATTGATAAATGAAAGAATTAGCATGCGAGGAGAGGATGAAGAAATGCAACCTCATTTCTTTGGTAAGGAGAAGAGAAAGAGACGGACTTATTGAAGACATTTAAGTTGGTAAGGGACAGTACGGATGTTGAATCTGAAAAGTTCTTTCAATTCAATAGCAATAGAACAACTTGAGTATCAAGAACAGAAAAAAACATTGTAAATTGAACTAAATTGAACATTTTTCCATCCGACATGGTATGAACTCTTCTTATGAATTGAGTGAAGAGACAGTGGCCGCTATATTTATTGAGAGATTAAAATTTAAAATTAAGCTAATGTCTGGAGAAATCTAGTGAGGCCAACATCTGGTATGGTATCTAGTATGATGAATTAACCCTTTTCTACAAAACAGCCTTCGGTATCTCGAGTGGACACTGCTCATCTGTTTTTTAGAGTTATGCTTAAGCTAGAGACTGAACAGTAAAACGACATTCTTGTCTGAATCATTTTTGTTCTGGAGTTGACTGTAAAAATCAACATCCTCATACTCTGATTTGAAATCGCGACCTACCGATTGGATGGCTGGGGTCAAACCGACTGAGCAAAATTGATGTTTCTCACTTATCTACAAAATGCATTATACGGATATACAAGGGCTTATTTCATAAATAAATCCTCTTATACTGAAGCATATATTTTTTTAACTTTTTTTGTTATATATACAATACAAAAGCTGCAGTAATCATCTTCTGTCGGGATAGGAGTTTGACACTGCAGCAGAAAGGCTTGTCAATAAAGAAATCATCAACCGATCAATACTGCTTCAAGAAGCAAGTGTGACCCTCTTCTTATTTAATAAACATTATTTTCAGCGCATGTTCTCCCCCCTCTCCCACCCCACTCAATACTAACTCTCCATCTTGCCTTATTTCTTGTTCCAAAATTGTATGATGGCTGACACAGGTCACTTTACTAGAAAATAGTCCCTCGAGCAGCCGTCCTAAGCAGTAACACTTTACGGACATCTTCACCACGCAGCACCGGTTATTGCTTCTCACTTGCATAAACAACTGAGCGAACGAATTTATGCCTTGGAGATAGAGATTCGCCCTTCAGCTAATAAATTTTGCGGAAACTTGTCCAAGTTCCTGGCACGAGACGACTTGTGAATACAATGCAGTGGCCATTTTAGAAACAGCACAATGAATTGGAATGTTGCGGAGAATTCGTCCCTGCGGCTATATTGGAATAAAAACGTGAAGGGTACGAACTTGCATACGTACTTGTAATATTCGACACTCAAAATGTACAGAAATTTGAACCACTAGGGTATCGCAGGTTTTGATGTAACCCGGATACTCTGATGTAGGGAGAAATAGAGATAACATGAATTTTCAAAAGAAGTGTATTTCTGGCCCTTATGAAGACTCACATATTGAAATAAATATATTACATAGATGGACAGATAGATAGATAGATAGATAGATAGATAGATAGATAGATAGATAGATATGAATAGACTGCGATATATATAGAGAGAGATAGACAGATATGAACAGACTGAGATAGATAGATACATATGAATAGACTGAGATAGATAGATAGATAATTAGATAGATAGATTGATTGATTGATTGATTGATAGATAAATATATAGATAGGAGAGATGATGGAGAAAAAGAGATACTGATAAAAAGATATGGACAGATCGGGGCGAATTCTTAATTGCAAAATTATATTTTACAAGCACCTAAATGTAGCTGAGTATTAGAAAGAATATGTAGTGCATTAAGAAAAAGAATATCTGTGGCGGGATGATAGATCTAGCCGAAGCCAGAGTCGAAACCTGACCAGTGCCAGTGAAGCAACTCTGTATAAATAAGATAGTACCTCACCGAATCCTATTTACTTGACGAACAAACTGAATCATCTAAGATAGCCAGATTCTTTTGCCGTACAAGACCAAATCTGTGCGACCTCGGGGATCAAATTGAATAGCTTATCAAAATAATCGAATAACTTGAAATCCATCACCGGACTAAGGGAAAATGGACAGAAATACATTTTTTTTTCATTCATTGTTCATGTTTATTTATTTTGTATCATATTATTTGTATGTAGAGGATTGTTATCTTCTGTAAATTTTCTTTCAGTACCGAATCTTCATTTCCAGAACCAAATTTGCCCAAGTTTGGTCTTAAAAAATACCAAATGGTAATCCTGGCTTCACTAGTATCATTCCCTTGAATAGGGTCTGCAAACCTTTTTTGAGGTAGGCTGGATTAGAAGTATTCTTTATGCTTCGCAGGACAAGACAAGGATCATACAAGGCTATGGAAATAGCGTGATTTTAGATGCGTCAACACATCTCTATAAGATGCGTTTCAGTCAGTCGGTCGGTCCTAGAGGAAGGAGGTAGGATTGTCTTTTACTATCTACCAGCTACCATTATCTCTTGGGAGGTGTTATGTGATCAATAGACAACGTGCCAAGTGTTTGATTTTTACAGTCTGTAAAGGACAATTTTTTTACCAGCTGCTAATGATGTGATAATAGAATTTCTGTATTTTAAGAAGGCCAAAAATCGCAAAAATAAATGACCATTCACGGTTTTTACTGAACTTAGTACTTGCAGAATGTTTATAAGTAGGAGAATCAATTGGTTCAAAGGAAGACTAATCACACTTCTTCGTCCTCTGTCTTGTGCTACAACTACCGCGGATGGTGGACACATCGTTGAACATATGGTTCTTGTTTAATTAATTAAATGCTTTTAATTGTCAGATCATTCACTTACAGAAGCCTCCGTGGAATATCATTCGATGAGAACTATGAAATTCTTTTTTCCTATGGACAAAATAGCGTCAAATCGTTGTTCAAATTTTGTGTATGTTAACAGTACAAGGGAGATGCGTTGTTGAAACATTTTGTGCAGGAAAATATTGATTCGTTAGAGGCACCAGCAAAAACGGAACTTCCACTCCAATTTTCGTACGAAATTTCATTGTTCATTTACCAATGATAGACGCGTATTCAATGAAGTAGGCGAGGCGGATGCAATGATGCCGCCAGCCGAGCTTGACTCGCGGGTCGTAGATCGACGACCCCTATTAAAAAAGGTCAAGATTCTGATAAACAACTCCTCTCGAGTCAAAGAGAGGAAAGAAATTGATCTTCAAACTCTTTGCAAGACTATCTATACTGAAGAAACATTTATTGAGAAGATCAAAGAATTTATCTCTAACAATAAGGTATCCCAACGTTGAATAAAGGATTTAGTCAATTTGATCTATTATTGATAACAATCTACTTCTTATATGATATTTTGTAGGGTTATTTCTCTGCTTCGGTTGTGTATGCCATTGATTTCCTGTCATTCGCCGAAAAAAAATGACGTCATTATGTCATAGAAAATTGTTATAGTTATCATTTTGACGAGAGTAAGGGAACCTTCACAATACTTTCAAGTGAGTGACGTATTTGGTCGATCTTTAGATCATTGGCTGGTGAGCATAACAATCTACTTATTACATAGTTTTCTCAATTTAAACTTCTCTTATTCACAGTTGAGTCAAATCCTGCAACTTCAAAACACAGTTTAGCGTAAAACTGGTCCTTTTTATTCTTATTATGTTGAAGTATTTTCGTAGTGGGCGACACAAAGCTTTATCTGTTCACTATGATGTAACAATCTGTCCTTTCCGTATGCTAAATAAATAATACGAAGATCAAGCACTATTAATTGAGCAATATCACTGATTCTGAAAGAAAAAAAATAATGATAGCTATGTGCAACTTCGTTTTTTACTCCTTTTTTTTTTGTTCCTGGGTAATAAGTGTTATTTTCTGATTGATTATATCAAAAAAAAAGTATAGAAAAATCAATTATTCCCATCTTACTTCTCTTTTGCGACCTGTACTGTGATAATTTGAAATCTGCTTATTTTTTAATTGGATAACAGACGAATTTGCTCGTTTCAATTATATAAAGTAAGAAAGATAATTACGAATGAATATCACTGTCCTGGCCACAAAAGCAAAGTTTGGAGGAAATTATAGACATTTTCTATACGTTTTAGATATAAGCCATCAGAAAATTGAGCTCACTACCCAGGACCGAAAATCGCGTTGTACGACGTAAACATATGACGTATCACAAGTTTTTCATCTCGGCTCTGGTTTGTGATGTGTGAAATGCTTGTTCCCTCAACAAGCATCTGAAATGACCTCACTTATTCACACCTTGCTATTAAGGCCCTTGCTGTGGTATTTATGTCTTTCTCAAGGGCACTAGAATGGAATGAACACCGTTCCAGCTAGCGTTTGAACTCGGCATACTGAGTCAATTCGCTATGAAAACTGGGGGCATAGGATCCCTATGGACCCGTCAAATATTCCTTGGGGGTCCGTTGCAGAGTTCTTTCTGTGCCAGACATTGTGAATTTTGTGTTAGATAAATATCATCGTCCATCGCACAGCTATCAAGAAAAAGAATTATCGTACACAGACCTGTAACATATATTCGGAAGAAATAACTGTAATCCTTTTCGAATTAATATGATTTTAAAAGTTAAAAATTGCTTGTTATTGTAGTTCATTAATTACTCTAAAAACTAAATGCTAAAAATATGGGCCCCCCAGAATATTTCCTTTATAGAAGTTTTCAAAGTTTCGACACCACTGTTCTATGTCGTTTACCCCTTGGCCATCCTGCGCCTTCTGATGTAGGTATAACATCTGATATTGTGTTGTTAAACATCAGACAGCGTCAATGGACACATATAATCCGTTAACTAGTTTATTGCTCTGCGAGGGCTACATTTTTGGCAGGCCTCGATAGTTTCTCTGCCAAAGAATCACTATCGATGATAAGTTGGACTGAGTTTGTAGAAAATATATTGAGAGCTGTCATATTGGCTGAACTGCGTAAGTACACTAAATCTGCGGTTGGCTCTTTGAATGTGCACGTCACAAAAGCTTTGCATTCAAGATCAGTTCGGATTTAATAACGATTCTTACTTCCATTAAATACTTCAAATATTGTCTGCTTGCTTTCTCTAGCTTGCCTTTTCATTCATATATAAGAGCATTCAGATATTTGTATGAATGCACTTATCAGAAATTAGGTATATAGTGTACCCTTCATATATATATATATATATATATATATATATATATATATATATATATATATATATATTAAAAATCATTATGTATAATTTCTTTTTCCCTCATATGAAAATGAGAGACAACATATAGACTAGTGTATAAATATGTATAGTTGAAAACGGTGGAAAGCGTACGTTCTTTTGTGTAAAGTAACAAGATGTTCCTTGTCCGTCGTTTTCAACGAGATAAATGAAGTATTGGTTCCCAAGTATATATATATATATATATTCTAGAAAGCTTTACATCTTTGAACATTAAATATATAATGTTTCTTCCAAACATCTGAGTCATTTCAGTCACTTATCCTCCAATATCTAATAATGTAATAATTCATTTTTTTATGTTTTACACAAAATGTCAAATTATTCGTGAATTTTTCTTGTTGGAATCATCATTTGTTTACCGAGTAACAGTTTCGGGGATTTAAAAAACAAAACAGTTATATCAAAATGGTTCCCCAGCTGTGTTTATCATACACCACCTCCCTTTCAGCTATGACTTTGATATATTGCTTATGTCACACTACATGTATTTTTTTCATTTTATATAGGGTATTATCATAATGTATTGTATATGGATATCAATTTAAACAGCACATCATTTTTTTAACATAGGGCCTACTTACGTAGGTTATTCAAATCTGACAATGAGGGATCAATAAGTATAACAACCGAAGTGACTCGTTTTTCGTGCAACTTATGTTGAGTGTTCACCCATGGAAATGTTCTGGCGGGATTAATCTGGGACTCCGCGCAAACCAGCGTATGATATCATCTTTGAAAGTACTAATCACACAGAAAAACCTTTTCTAGTTGATTTTCTACCAACTGATTCAACTGAAGAATTTGACACTTTTTTCCACTAACCTTAGACTTGATTTTTCCACGTCGTACACCATCGTGCTGCCATCAATATTATAGTGTATACGTATAGTTTCTATTTTTCATGTGTGTGTGTGTGTGTGTATGTGTGTGCGTGTGTGTGTGTGTGTGTGTGTGTGCGTGCATGGGTATGTATGTATGCGGAAAAGAGAAAATATTCGTATAATTTCTTATAAATAGATGCATGTGTACATAATCGCCCGTATCCCGAAACTACCAGCAAATATGGAAGATGCAGCGCCAACACTCCAAGATATCAGGAATAGGGGAACCGAGGGTTAGCAATCCTGTAGGGGCCGACGGCACCCCTCTTAAGATTCGAAAATACGGAGGTCCTAATCTATATGCATTGCTGCATTAACTCCTTGTTGGCTGCTGGGAATAGAGCAGAATGCCACAAGACTCTAAAGACGTAGACATGATTAGCCTTCACAAAAAGTGAGGACGAAAGACAGTTCAAACTAGAGAGGTTTCACCCTCCTCTCTATTGCTGGCAAAATCCTCGCAAGGATTTTATTGCACAGATTAGTAACCGGGGCTGCTATCGACCATCTCCCCGAGAGCCAATGTGGTTTCAAACCTTATCGTTGCACAACCGACATGGTCTTTGTCCAAAAGCTAATTCAGTGTCACAAGCAAAACAAAGGGCCGTATGTTGCCTTTGTTGAATTGACGAAGGCGTTTGACACAGTAAGCAGATCCAGTCTTTGAAAGATACCACAAAAGCTCGGTTGCCTTCCTGGGTTCCTCAATGCTGAACCGTTTCATCCTAAATACATATCAAGGACTGTGATGCATGATGAATGTGGTATCATGGTGTGTAGGGTATTTTCAACGACTGGTGTTAGACGATCCATGTCTTAATGCTTAAAAATACCAAAATATTCCGTCGAAAACATGCTTCCAAGCATCCAAATTATTTCCTTGAAGGAAGCGAGAGAATCTAATTTTTCGACATGATAATACACCTGGCCATACTGAGATAACAAGGGCATGATTAGTGGGCGAAACGATAAAAAATGATGTCCAGCATTGAACCACATAGAGAAGCTATGAGCTCAGTGATTTAGCTGAAGGTAGCTATAAATAGATTTGAGGACTCGGAGTTGGAAGTGCGGGCAGGCCATGTTGCAAGAATGTCGGACAACCACTGGACATCACGACTCACGAAGTTGATCCCAAAAGATTGTACGCGAAATTGTGACCCACGGAAAATATGATAGCGTGACGAGTTTGATAAATTCAGAAAGTACTGGGTACGCAATGCCCATGATAGAGAAGACTGGCGAATCTTGGGGAAGGTCTGTGTCTAACGACGTACGCTAAAAAGCTGCTGCTGCTGCTGCTGCTGCTGATGATGATGATGATGATGATGATGATGATGGGGGAAAAAAAGAACATTTGTAATTAACACCTTCTCATTATCACCTAACTAGTGCAAAACAACCAAAAGGCTCAATTATTATTCACGCAATCAATGTACGTGCAAATACCCTAGTTATCGTAAGCCAGTAGATAAATAATAACTTCGTTAGCGTTTTCAAATAGCCCCTTCCCGCCCTCAGCTACTACTCTGTGTGACTACGAATAGTCTCCCTTGCATCTCCGACGTACTTACATCATTCTGCAGTAATTAAATGCACCATCCTTGAAGACTTCTCCGAAAGATCAAATTCTTTGTCGATTACGCGGTATCGACCTATTAAGCAGATGTAAGTTGTGTCCTTATATCAATAAGTAGTATCTTTGGAGTTTGATTAACGATTCAAAATCCAGATTTTGTATGATGTAGGTAAAAAAAAAAAATCCTACGTGAAATGATTATTTTTTCCAGTAGTCTCCAAATGGAAACTATTCTATTGTTGTGTGTGGACTTTTGGTCTATAAAAGCTATTACTACGTGCAACTAAATTTCGCTATTTTGGACGATACATCGTTTGGCATTTCTCTTTTCCGTTTTCTCCCTTGGTCTCTCTTGAAAGAACACTCATACATATACACTCGTATATATGTATTTTTATACATATACCTCTGTATATGAGCGTGTGCGTATGTGCGCATGTGCGTGCAATATATATATATATATATATATATATATATATATATATATATATATATATATATATATATATATATCGCAAGACACCCACAAGACTCTCACCTAATTCCCCAATCAAGATTCTAAAAACACATACAATAATTTGCCTGATGAGGCCCACAGAGGGCAAAGCATAAACTTGTTTGTGTAGCGGATCCACTTCCTATTATATTTCCTGCTCCGCCCTAAAACAACTTGACTCTCGGAGTATAAAGTTGAATGTATTGAGCACTCAATGCAATAAATCCATCACACATTACTTTATATTATGCAATATTGCAAACCTGGTCTGTACTATATATATATATATATATATATATATATATATATATATATATAGAGAGAGAGAGAGAGAGAGAGAGAGAGAGAACTTTATAGTTTTAAACACTACACCTTAAAAACATGCATATATTATTATAAAGTGTATCATAATATATAGAAACTTATTCGAGAAGATCTCCTGTCATCACATGGTTAATATATCACTCGCCCCTGACAACATAAATAGAATAAACAATTAAAGAAAATATAGCTGCTGGTAATGCAAAGGCCCAAATAACCGCTTTCACACCAAATTCTCATCTCGTTTATTCTCGGTCTATATATATATATATATATATATATATATATATATATATATATATATATATATATATATATATATATATATAATGGAAAGTACCTATTCACCCAATTTAACCAATCCATTCAATAATATATATATATATATATATATATATATATATATATATATATATATATATATGCGAACATGGGAAAATTCTATTCTTTAAGGTGACTGAGTTTCATGCCTGATGTATAATCGTCAGACTGTCCGTAGAATGGATTCCCAATGTTCACCTATTTACATATGTTCTATCGCCGACAATTCAACTCTCAGAATTAATAACTATATATATATATAGATAGATAGATAAATAGATACATACACACATACATACAAAGATATAGGTCTAGAAATCTCCACTACTTCGAAGATCAAATATGTTTTTTTAGATTTTAAAATATTTGTCATTCCAGTCAATCATTTCCAAATATCTGTCAATGCAAAGTATGCAAGTGTTTCAGCAGGTTTTATATTTTGTTCTATTATGCGAGTGTTTTTCTCGTTGGGATCATTAGAAGTTTACCATGTAACCGTTTCGGGAATTTAAAAATAGTTTTATTTACATGGCTCCCCGGCAGTGCTGATCAAACACCACCTCCCGTTAACCTATGATTTTAAATATATAGCCATATTTTATCATTTTTTGATGGGGGGGGGGCTTGTCATGATATGTGCAATTTGTTATTTTATATAAAATGATATAATCTATTGTACATGAATGTTATTTTATACTACACTCATACACACGCATATATATGTACGTGTGATAATAGTAATGGCAATGTGAGGAGACACTTGAATTGTTTGTAAAATGAATAATTCATATATCATTAACATATGCTGCTCCAATAGCTTAAGTCAGAATGACTGGGGATACAAATGTATCAGATTCTTTCAAGGAATTTACCGTATTGAGATTTGAACTCTAAAACATGTCCAGAAATTTCTACATATATATATATATATATATATATATATATATATATAATATATATATATATATTGGTTTGAATATTACATACATATATATAATGAAAAGGAGCCCCGAGTTGACACGTACCCTTGGCCCCTTTCAAGCTTAATCCTGATCTTCTCTGGATCTCTCTCTCTCTCTCTCTCTCTCTCTCTCTCTCTCTCTCTCTCTCTCTCTCTCAAGCACACGCACGCCGTTTGAGAAACCTGTATGAGGGGGGGGAGAATGAGTGATAGGCATTTCAAGGATTTGACGGTCATCTTGGACGCCATCTTGAAATTTATACCTTTCCAGTGGTCAAACTTTGGTGAGTTACTAATCACCTGACACCACAATGCCCGTTGAGAGAACTTGGGAGGAGAGTAAGGTTTTTTTCATTTCATAAATGCCTCCAACTATGTGATAAATATGAAAAATAGCTGTAAATGACGATGATGTAAATTCTTGTTTGTAAATTAATGAAATAAAATAACATCATGTTTTTTTACACCTCAGTGAACGTACTTTGATATTGCGTGTAACATATTCTTTGTGATATTCCGCGCTACACACTGCGTCCTTTTTAATAAGTTAACAATAATATGACAGAAATTTTCGCCAGTCGCAATTGAAGCATAGAAGTGCAGTTACAGAAAATCTCGTCATTTGCTGTTGATAAGTTTTACCGGGACGTATCTACGATCGGACGTAAATAGGTCGTGCATGACCAGAAAAAAGGTGAGAAGGGAGTGTTGAAAGGGAAAGGAAGAGCTGACTGCAGAAACAGAACCACCTTTTCATGAAATGAAGAACTGAATAGACACGATCCAAAGTGTAAACGTTTCGCACTTGGTTTTGTGTAAACAACAGAGTTGAGAATCTACGAAGGAACTTCATGTCCGCAGATGAATAAACAAACACGTGCACACACCACACACGCGTGCACTCGCTCACATATACACACACGTGAACACACAAGCACACACACATACACATGCACACACATGTAAATATCACAACGGCCATATTGTTCTTCCCATCACAGTTTGCTTCCCTTGAAATGTTAAAGACAGGAAACAAAAATTAGACTTCAAAAGTCTATTGTCTGGTAATCTCAAACTAAAGTTTTGGAAAAATAATCCGGTCTGGTTTGTCACTTCATAGAAACCGTCACATAACCAACATCTTCTGGCAACATACCGTGTTGGGTGTGATCAATTAAAAAAATTAAAAAGGGGTTGGTCAATGAGTTACTTCTCCTGCCTTTTGGGAGCAGTCACTAAAAAATATCTCATTTTTTCAAAAACAGGCGTATATAGAAAGTAAGAGATCAGTTTAGTATAAATTTGGATTAAAGACTGAACCCCAACTTTAAAAAACAATTTAAGGGGCAATAATGACAAATCATTTTCATTAGTCACAATAAGGAGGAAATGTTGAAATTTTCAGCTGTCTCCACTGGTGTAGCCTGTATGCGTGATACATACAGCCAGCTGGACTAACACAAAAACTGAAGAAACCTATATTGACAGTTATGGTGACAGTTTTGGTTGACGGTTCCGAATTATCTACAGTAATCTTCTCTCTCTCTCTCTCTCTCTCTCTCTCTCTCTCTCTCTCTCTCTCTCTCTCTCTCTCTCTCTCTCTCTCTCTCTCTCTCTCTCCGTGTCTAGCTAATCAGCCAGTCTCTTCTTTTTCTCTCCAACATTATCTTCAAGAGATTTAGGTGAGGTCCAGAAATTCTTGTTTCTTTTTGTCTCATCTTGATCCGCTGAATTCAATGTAATAATGTGAAAATAATGAAAAAATAGTGTTAGTACCAATGCCAGCTCATCACTGTTCGATGGCACGGTCGTTCTTTTTGAAAAAAAAAATTTTTTTCTTGTCCTCATAAAAAAAATTACAAAATTTTGCACCAGAATTTCATTCATGGGGGTTTTTTGGGTCCGAAAACTCATTCTTAGGGGGTCTTTTTTCGTTGTTTCCATGTAGTTTCAGTCGATTCATTTTACACTTCCGGGTGAACTAATCGTATACTAAGAGAGGGACTCTATTACCGGTTGCAACGTCATATTAGGTGACACTAAGAAAAAGAACACGCAACAAGTTAAGTTTTATCCCGTTTAACGCTACTCCTGGGTCGCTATAGAGCTCTTTCTCAAATATTCTCGTTATGAATTAAGTAATATTAAATTACAGAAAACTTACTCGTAAAAGACAGCATCATTGACAAACTCCGAAATAACTGCATACTTTGGTTAATGTACCAGAGGCAGGGGACACACACACACATATATATATATATATATATATATATATGTGTGTGTGTGTGTGTGTGTGTGGCAGAGGTAAGATGCCAGCCTCTGGGACTTTAGCGAAGGTTCTGATCCTACCTCGTGGTACTGGATAAGATAATGGTTAGTCTATAGCCACACTAAAGAGTATATTATAACGAAACAGCTTTCTGTGGATGACACAATAATATATATATATATATAAATATATATATATATATATATATATATATCAACACCTTGTAATCTGTTTCGCTACCGTTTTTAGGAAATTATCTACAGCGTTAACCGAGATATTACCGTATTTACTTCTAGTGCCACGACCCCAAAAATTGAGTTCTTTATAATGCAACACCCTTTTCGTCACAGTGCACATCATCATCAACATTATCATCACCACCCTCATAATCACCATCATCATCATTGAAAAGTTTCCATAAAATTCACTTTGTGTTGGTCTTTTGCAATGATACCGTAACACTCTGTATCGGGGGCATTTTTTCGGCCACCTTAGCATAAACTCATTTCGTGACAATATATGAATTTTCAAAAGTTCCGCCAAATCCATAATTTTATAGATTAGAATGTGAACATCAAATATTTTTGGAATGGTAGTGCTGATTCAAGTTCCGTAGATCCCTCATTTCAGAAAAAGTGGTTGGTTTTACAGCTTTTCAAATGAGGGTTTGTAATTCCAGTCACTCAATTCCATTATATTAGCCACCCAAAGTTTTGAAAGTTTTACAGCTTGAAACATTTAGTGGGATAAATTTATTCAAGCTACCACTCGAGGGGTCTTATGTTCACGGGATATATTGTGTTAGGTTCGGAACGACTTGGAGTGATCGCTTGCTCAGGGCCACTCATCTCTAGTCGCTACGCAACATTTCCCTCTTTGAAGGTAAGTGTGGCAGTATTACAAAACTTAAACTCAAAAAATGAATTCATTGACTCAAACAAGTACCTGTATACTTTATTTATATTAATATACTTTTTTAAATCTCTTACTAAGATTCATAAAATCCTTTTTTATATATAATGAAAGTATATAAAGGTTATTGATACTACCGTTGAAAAACACCCCTGACTGTCATCTTGAATAAATTAATTCTGTTCATATTTTTCTAATCCTACATCTCCAGAAACTTTTGGTGGCCGGTATTGGGACTAAGCCGGATTAAGTGGGCGGTATGTTCTTTAAATACCTAATGGGCTATTGAGGAGAAAGATCTTGTGTATATGTTTCAAACCTAACAAGTCTTACTTCATGTTGCGCTTGAAACGGAACAAGGCCTGTCCAAAACTTTATGGTGGCTTAAGCAGAATTTAATTCCACCCCCCTCCATTGCCTGTTTAGGGACCAATCACGCTCTTGGGGCTCACTAGTGGCCACTGGGTCCTAACTAGCTGCTTGGTTCGTTGATGCCTCGGGTTGGTCCGGAGAAGGAATTTCACATCTTTTGGGACAGTGCAATGCTCATACACTTTAAAATTTGAAACAAAAAAAGCACGAGTATTACATTAGTCATAAGGTAGGGTAAGTATAATGTAGGCCAAATTCTTGAAACAGTTGAACAGAACAAACAAGAATAATGATACTGTTACCTGTTCTGTTTGTCCCGAAAAATTTGAACTTGGCATTTCGTTTTAATTTGATCTTGCGCCACTAATTAAACTCAGTCTTGTTATTCCTGGACTTGCTTTATTTGTATCATTGCTTAAATTTCTTCGCCGGTGTTTTTCTTTTCTTTTCTCCTAGGGCGAATTTTCTTTTGTTTGTCGTATTATTACAAACATCCCGCACGTAGTAGAACCTTTGGTGTCGTCTTGATTGTGCGTCATTGGCCCCAATGGCAGAGCAATATCAGTTTAATGTAATAGACTAATGAATAAGATTTTTCTTCCAAATTCAATAGCGAAATCTTCTACAATAGGCCTGGTTAGTCCCTCAGTAGAAACCATCATGCGATCAACGTCTTTTGGTCTTTTGGTAGCTTGTCATGTTTGGGATGATCAATAAAGAAAATTGGAAAAAGTGTGATGAATGAATAAGTTACGTCCCTTGCCTTCTATTGGACAGAGAACACTAATTTGAAAAAAAAATAGGCGTGGATACATCTTCAGAAAAAAAAATGTAAATGCTACCAGACACTAAGTAAGTGATTAATTAAGAATAAACTTCCCTCGCTAATTAAACCCCCAGCCCCACTAGAAGAAAACTATTGGGGGGGGGGGTAATGTAACACGATTTTTCCATCTTCTCCACTTTTTATGAAAATGTAGGCTAAAAGATTATTAAAATTATTTATTATTTCTTTAAAAAATTCGTTCGAAAAATCAAGAAAAAATCCATTGCAGGAAGAGAAGATTCATAAGCATGCAAGGTTTTCAATACATCTGTGTGCGCGAATAGTGGGATTGGCTCAAAGTAAGGGCTCGTTTTCACATTATATTCATATTGTAAACAGGACCCTTCTCTAAAACGTTGAGAAATCAACTTTTTTTTTCAAAACTGAAAAATTCAATGAGTATCGAAAGCGCAAAAAAATAGTCACAAAATTTCCTTTCAAAATTTTTTTCAAGGTGGGACCACTGAATGCCAAAAGTGCCAATTCAGTCGTTGTGGGAGGTAAGATAAATAGGAAGATGAATAAATGAATAACGTGAACAATTTAACATGAAAAAAAAACTTAGTAATTATGTAAAATGTGTAGGTTTGTAATTTAGAGTAGATTTTCACAAAGGTGTTTATTGCTTCATTTAATCTAATCCTGAAGTGACACTTGCGTGGGAAACTGAAAGCAAGAAATGAAAAAAGGAAAAAAAAAACACAGTGACGATCGTTGATCACGTTGAGTGACTTTGACCCACCCGACAAAATCAGTGATTAAAATGCAAAAGAAATAAAAACGACAGTAACGAGTTGTTGTTGATGATGGAAAGTGTTGCGTGAAGACGTTTACGCTTGCTCTCGGTTCGAACTCAATCAACATGATTCTGGTCTGATGTTTGTTTGGTTCCTGACACAAGGACGTTAAAATAAACCTGGAGGGTCGTCAACGGGCGAGATTTCCATCTGAGAGTTGGGTCCTCTCTCCTTCTCGATGTCCCGTGTTGACTTGGACTAAAAAACCAAACACTACGAATGTTTACTCTTCCCACTAAGAATGTCAAGAAGTACCAGGTATCCTACATAAGATTGGAATGGAAGAAAAAAAATTTCGGATTTCATGAGTGTTCTTATTTTGATTTCGCTGAAACTGAGGAACACAGGCAAACATCTTTAAATGTCCTTTTTAATTACGTACTTCAACAGCTTCTTTCGATATGATAGTCTAACACGGTGCTTCTGAAACTATCTCAGTGCCATTACAAGTGGCGTATGGCGCTTTGTATCTAAGGTCAGCTGTGTGCTCATCATCATCATCAGCAGCAGCAGCAGCAGCCTTTTAGCGTCTGTCGTCGAACATAGACTTCCCTCAAGACTCGGAGGTCTCTCTATCATGGGTGTCACGGAGCCAGTACTTGAACTTGTCTAGCTGGTCATGCCAACTTATTTTCTACCGGCCACAGTTTCGCAAATGATCTCTTAGGAATTTATGAAAAACAGAATTTGGATAAGATACTATAAGGAGCGTCCAACAGTGTCCAATCCGAATTTTGTTTTTCTTTAATTAATTCTCTTACTTCTTTATATTTGTTCGCTGTTTGTAAGACTTACAATTAGAACCACTTTCCCTACATTGTGCCAACTAAGGCTTTTACAGTCCGTTGCTTTTTATAGGCACTAAGATATTTGTGCGTCTTTTTGTGAATCCATAGCTCACAGCACACCAAAGATTCCAATCACAATACACCACCAGTATTTACCTCTACCGATGAAGTTGGAGACGTGTATGTGTTCAGTCGTGTCCATCTATCTATCCGTCTGTCTGTCTGTTCACACGATATCTCCAAAGGTTCTCAATGAATTTCGATGAAATTTCGAAGGTTGTGCAGAGGGGTAAGGAAGAAGTAGTTAAATATTTGGGTGAATCCAAGTATAATTATCCTCCCTACGTCACATATCAATGCCGCATAATAGTCCGTGTCTATCCACACAATATTTCCAGAAGTTCTTGATTAGATTCTATGAAATTTTATGGGTGACTAGACTATGGGCTATGAAAGAAATTCTCAAATTTTGTGGCGGATCCATGCTCAATTATTTCCGCTGAAAACTGCGTTGGCAGAAATATGTGCTCTCTGAATGCTTTATAGATTTCTCTCAAGTCTGAATTATAATATCTCATCCACGTATGCCTAAATTTCCTTGTTTTTATTGTTTTCACTTTATTTTCCTTTGTGTGTAATTTTAATTCATTTTGTATCATGAGCCTAAAGCATGAATTAACTCATTTCTCAAGTGTTTATTCTATTCATGTTTCATTCATGTTTTTAACATCTTCAAAATATGTAAAGAAAATAGGAGTGACAAAAGATTAATACACAAAATTATCAGAATTTCTCTTGTTTATATAAACTTAGTACACAACAGTGTTAGAACTGAGAATAAGTTTTTAAGGAATAACGTCTCCTTATTGTACGTGTTAAGCACAAAAATGCCTTTTTTAAGAATAGAAAAATATCATCTGAGAAAATTTAGTCTTTCAACCAGGTCGTATAGTGTACTGTTACTTAGACTATTTCAGTCACATTCAAGTCTTCATCACGAAATTTCATTCTCGCATGACAAAATTTCTTAGTGTTATTGATTATTTTTATCTTGTTCTCCCTGTTGTCAATTTTTTTGCTTTATTCATTAATTTTGTGTCATGAGCAAAAAGTATACATCAACTCATTTCTCAAGTGTTTATTTACTTCTGTCAACGAATTTTGAGACGTATATGTAATCGTTACGTACGTCCACCTGCCTGTCCTCTCGATATCCCTAAGAGTACTACAATAAAATTTTGTAGAATGGTAGAGTAAGGAAGAGTTGGTTAAATTTGGAGTTGGATCTAGAAATGCACGTTTTGTTTTTTGTTTTTTGTTGTTTTTTTGTTTATTTGTTTGTTTTGTTTTGTTTTGTTTTGTTTTTTCGGATAGGTAGACATTTCCTTTTTTGTGGAAGGGTGGAAAATAGGTTATGGAAGAAGTGATTACATTTTTAGGCGGATCCATGCTCAATTATCACCAGTAAGACGTAGTTATATGTTCACACTGCATAATATCGCCAAAATGTAATGTCTGTACACACGATATCTCCGAAAGTTCTCAATGAATCTCAATTAATTTCTGTGAAAGGATAGGAAATGGGGTAAGGAAGAGTTGGTTGAATTTAGGGGAGGGCCCAGTAATTATCTTTATTTTATTCATTTTATTTTTTTGATTGGGAGATATTTTTCCTTTTTTATGACCGTGACTGTCTGCAGGATAGTTCCAAAAGTTCTCAATAGATTTTAATGAAATTTTTTGGAAAGTTGGGCATTGGGCTGCAACAAAATTTATCCAATTTTTGAGTGGATCAATGCAAGATTACTTCCACTAACTATAGCGTTGGCAGGGGTATTTGCTTCCTGGGTGCTTTTGAGTTTTATTCATGTTTTAAACACCCTAAAACATGCGGAGAAAACGAAGATTGACTGAAAAATAACTGGAAAGATTTATTGGAATTTTCCAAGTTTACATTAATTTAGTAAACAACAATTTTAGAACTCACAATGAGCATAGCATTCTCCTCTTTTTCCCCTTTTTTCAATATACCGTCCGACTAATTGCGATAATAAAGTCAACTCTCTATGAGTTTGACAGCATCTGAATAAACGAAGTATTCCACCTTTCATGTTTTTCATTCACTTGTCATTTAACCCAGTAGTTTCATTCAACCCCCAAAATAATTCTATTCACTCTCGGGTGAATAATTCAACAGTTTAAGAAATGTTTGTTCAATAAATTTTGGTGCACTCAAAAGTCATATAAAGTGAATTCGTGGCCAATGTGACAGCATGTTGGATCTTCATAGTATAGTCGCTGAAACCTCACAATCACTGGCATAGTGCGATGGCAACGTGTGGAAACTGTGCTCCCTTACTTTGTTTTGGAGGGGGCACGGCGTTCCTTCACTATCTATATACTACTAAAATTTTAATTCTGTTTACCTGTGTGTTATTGTAGGTGCATTTTAGCTATTTATATTTTGGATCAAAGTACACCTGAAATGCAACAACATCACCGAAACAACATATATGACTCAGCTTTGTTTTGAAATCCCTGAGACAGTTACAGTGATGACTCCAACAAGAAATACTCGCACATAGTACCATAATATCAAATTCAATAAACAAAAGAACAGAATTGTATAAATTACATTAACAGACATTGACTGAAATGGCATAAACTTTTGGAAAAAAAGGTTTTTTTATACATATTCAGTGTTTAAAGCTGTAAAAAAATGTTTATGCCATTTCAGTCAATTATTTTCCAATATCTGTCAATGTAATATATATATATATATATATATATATATATATATATATATATATAGATATATATATATATATATATATATATATAGATATATATATATATATATATATATATATATATATATATATATATATATATATATATATATATATATATAAGCTTGGAAAGAAAGTCATGTTGCATTTAGGATAAATCATGCTACAGAAGCATTTCTGTAGGAGTCCTTTATAATCATTTTCAGCCACAAAGACAATGCTTTTGACCTAAGGAAAATCTTGCACATTTACAAAAGTTAGGATTATCCCCCTGAGAAAGTAATGCTCTATCTTTAAGAGGGCTACTCTAGTCAATCAGAAGATGGTTTTACCCGTTCATGATGACACAAGATTTCTGGCTCTGAATATGGAAGTTTTGTCATCACAACTCGCCACGCTTTGCTCCATCAGATAATCATCTTTTCAGATCTTTACAACATATCCTTGATACAAAATAATTCAACAATTATGAAGAGGTTAAAAAAGACATGGAAGGTTTTTGCCTCGAAATCCCAAAAGATTCATTCTTGATGCTTTAATAATCTGCTCACTCAACGGAGTTATGTCATTCAAAATGAAAAAAAAGGTATTACCTTGATTACATGTGGCAATTATCATTAGATAAAAATTGGATTTTTGTCTTGACAAAAAAGCAACAGAACTTTTTTTCAAACTTGATATATGGATAATGTTGATGTTTGTAGGTGTTTTAAGATTTTGGGTGACTCAATTTGAAATGTAAGCTTGAAAATGAAGATGGCAATACACTCCTCAGTAGATCTTCACACATGGAAAAAAAAAAGAACAATTGCATCTATGGTCAGATTTTCAGGCTTGGGTTATCTCGAGGGATAAGATATTTCTTTGATCTATTAATATTTATGTTTTAGATATTCAGGACTATGAGTATTAGAGAGTCTTGAGTTTCAACATGATAGTCAATCATACACATTGTTTCCAATGAGCCGAAGACAAACCGTTTGGAACGCCAAGATAAAAATCACAATCACAGTCAATAATTGAAGAACCGTAGCGTAAAAATCTTGGATTATGTTAAAAAAAAAGTCTATCGAAGAATAAAGGTAGTCAGAATAAATTCTATCTATGACATCACTGGGATTTCCCAGAAGAAAACATCTAAGATAGAGTAAAAGAAAAACATACAGAAACATGTACATTCTGGAGAGTCTGGATGTTATTGATAGACAAGTCAAAATACGGTGCCAAAAGGGTCAAAAAAATTATTTTCCAAAATTCAAAAGCAGCATTTTCAGATAGGGTATAGCAGAGTACCGATGCCACTGTTTAAGTCAGTAGACTAAACGGTATGGCCAGGAGCGCTGGACACGCACACATAATAGGAGATAGAGCCCCTCGCCACCTTTGATGGCTACGGTGGTTCAGTTGGTCCTCTCTCAAACTTTGAATACGGGCAATCTGAATTAGCCAACTTTATCACTACAAATTTGACATTAACCCTCTCACGACCTCTGCTGATTCTACTGATGTTGTTGATATTGAGACATGTTTCTTTTAATTTAATCGCTTCCATTTTTTTTTCTTTTCATCTAAATAATCTTCGAATCGATCGATGCTCATACAAATCGGTCAATGCTTCCAAAAACAATTTAATGAAGGATATCGGAATCTCAAAGTTCAGCTATCGATTTTCATATTAGCATAGTTCCACACTGTTTGCCTGGCTGGGCAAGACTGATCGGTGGACTGCGTATGGTTTCATGGCGCTATTCAGCTGTCATTAAATCCTATTTAAATGTATTTAAAAGGTATGTGACGTTCTCATTTATTCTGAAAAGACCGCCGCTTCGTGCACTCCTCCCAAACATTGATTTCACTAACACAAATCATCTATGTTAATCAAAGACAATTATTGACAACCGAACTTTCAAAAAGATTGGGAATACAATGGTTAGTCACTCATTAGAAACCTGCACGTTACCGGTGTCTTTTTGTAGCATGCCGTGTTGGGGTGATCAATCAAAAATTGGAAATAGGAGTGATCAGTGGATAAGTTACTTCTCTCGCCTCCTGTTGGATTACTAAAAGTCCGAATTTTCAAAAACAATAAGCGTGAACAAACAGACCAATTTAGCATAAACCTTCATTGTAAAGTGATTCTCCTAAATTGAACCCTAAAAAAATTCAATGTGGGGTCCAAAACAAAAAGAAAATGTTTTTCTTGACATCATCATCATCATCATCATCATCAGTCTTTCGACGTCCGTCCTTGGACATAGACCTTCGCCAGGATTCGCCACGTTTATCTATCGTGGGCGTCGCGGAGCTAGTACTTTCTGAATT
Organism: Thysanoteuthis rhombus; assembly: GCA_963457665.1. Taxonomy (NCBI): domain Eukaryota; kingdom Metazoa; phylum Mollusca; class Cephalopoda; order Oegopsida; family Thysanoteuthidae; genus Thysanoteuthis; species Thysanoteuthis major. The sequence goes on from OY735213.1 coordinate 48,387,576, forward strand.
TGTCTAGCTCGTCTCTCTATCTCTCTCTCACACTCTGCCGGAGTCAGTTTCACACGTGAACTCTTGGGAGTCGTGCATGTGATCTCGTGAGTCGCATCGGTTGTCTGCCATTCTTGCAACGTGGCCAGCCCATTGCCATTTGAGTTTTTTGATGGATTCTATGGTGTCCCTGACTCCTGTCTTCTTTCGGGTATATTGTGCTGTCTTGTGATCTCTCCATGTGAGGTCGAGCATAATTCTTTCATGTGCACGTTGCATGCTTCTCAGTCTGCGGATCTGTCTCTTGGTTAGGTTCCATGTTTCAGCTCCATAAGTGACTATTAGGAAGATGCATTGGTTGTACACCCTTCTTTTTAGGATTAATGGGATCTTCTTGTTTTTTAAGTTTGGGCTTGCTCTGCCAAAGGCTTGCCATCCAAGGGTGATTCTTCGCTTGATTTCTTCTTTTGAGGGTCTCATGGAGATTCGTTGTCTTAGGTAAATGCAGTGATATGTTTAAATGTCCAGCCCTCTAGCTCAATCGGTGCAGCCTGTGCACGTGATATTTAGATAGTCAGCAAGATACATAAGAAACCTATGTTGATCCATGCTGACAGTTTTGGTTGAAGGTTTCTAATAGATATGAGCGAAAAGAATGGAACAAGATAAATATTTTCATTTATCTCTGACAACGAAGTTGAAAAGACGTCTATGTATTTAATCGAGTCTATTCGTCTACCCTCTCGACATCTCCAAAAGTACAGATCTTTTGGAAGAGAGGGCATCATGGGTAAGAACAAAGTGGTAGGTTTTGTGGTGGAATTCAAGAAAATTTCTGATTGAGAGATATTTTTCCGAATTTTTCTTGGGGGGTGGGTCTATTTCATTTATGTATACGCTCATGACTGTCCATACGATATCCCAAAGCTGCCAATGAATTTCTACGAAATTCTGTGCAAGAAATTGATTAAATAGACACATGCACAGTTATCTCTCTTTCGTTTTAGTCATATGTTCAAACTGCGTAATATCACTAAAAAATAATGCTTGTCAGCATGGTATCTCCAAAGGTTCTCAATGAATTCCAATGATATTTTGTGGAGGAATGGACGGTAGAAATGAATAGATTTGGGGTGCATCGAGACATTATTACTCCCCCTGGCAATGTCAGAGGTTTGCGTTCTCTAAATGCTCTCTAGTTCGTTTTCTCAGTCGAAAACATCACGACCAATGTTTATCTGAGAATTAGTGTGAATTTTCATGGGCTGTTTTCTTGAGAAAATTCTCAATTCGTACGAGTGAGAGAATCCATTGTTGTAAATGTTGGGTAGGAGATATTTTTGTCGGTAAAAATTTCATCAAACTCCAATACAAAGTCTAGAGCTGACCTTGTTTTCCCAACATAACAAGAACATCAGGAGCAAACCTCACCCAGAGATACACACGGGCTTATTTCGTTCTGATAGATAAAACCATTGATACAAAAAAATATATTCTTATAATTTTTTCATTTATCATGTATGCAATACAATTCTTACTTATATATATATATGAGCTAGCCTTGTTTGTTAAGGCTTTGTACAAGTGTTTTGTTCCATTCATTCATTAGTTGTCACTAAAGAAAGTCAGAATATCGATATATCAGGCAGGATTGTGTATCAACCCAAACATGATACTCAAGTAATTTGTCACAACTTTCCCCGCTGGCTATCCTTCGAAAATGATGTACGCTGTAGCAGTGAGAAACGCAATGCCAGTATAATTGAAAACAAAACGGACATGTCTGACTGCTCCAGGGTCAAAGTCCACTTATGAGTTGTTTTTTTTTAAATTCCACCAATGTAAAAACATTTTCAATGGACTGAAAAAAAGATCCTCAAATTTGGCCATGGAAGGGAACTTAATAAAATAGTATCTAGATATCTCTCCTCTTTTTTTTCTTCCACTCATCGATTGATGGCGTAGGAGTAGAATCTGTGTCTCTCTTTTTTTCCATTCTTTCTCCGTCCATCATTTTAAACCTTTCACTTTTTAGCCTTGTCTCGTCATTGTTGTTAGGTGAGCAAAATCAAATCAAAACTTACAACTACACCCCTGTGCCAAACAGGAGGTGCTCATTTTATGCCTTATACCCCTGTGGAGAGGCTTCCGATCGTTTGTATGAAAATAGAGTTCCAGACAAGACTCCGTCGCAGTCAACTGTCTTATGTTTATATGGACCCTAACCGGTACAAAGAATGGGAAAAGATTCTAAATATCCAGCACCTAGCTAATACACAAATTCAAACTATGTTCTTCAAGTGAAAGAAAAATAAGGTGACAAAAGAAGGGAGACTATTTTCCCCCTTCAAGAGATCAAAGGTAAATATAAGATTTTTCCTCTCCTTTAAGGAGTCAAAAGTGAAGGGAGACTTTCTCTAGCTTCAAAAGGTCAAAAGTGTTGAGAAACGTTACCCTCGTTTAAGGGATCAAAAGTGAAGCAAGAGTTCCATGGGAAATATGGGACGATCTTTTAAGAAAAATGCACAGTCGATATCTTTTATATCGTTATATAGCAATGTTTCTCAATCTGAGCGATAATGCCCACTGGTGGGCGATTTCAACTCTGGGGTGGGCAGTGAGCAAATGTGCAGAGAATGCTGCGAGTTTTGAAATTTTGGAGGGTAGTATAAGATTTTTGGTATGAAAGTCTGTAATTAACAATTAAAAATTATGTCAACAACCACATTTTCTATTCTTTTCTGACCAAGTAACACTGTGATATCGCACACGTAAACCCAATATATCTGCAATGTCACAAGTATTGCATTGACGATATCTAAAAATGGTATGTGTGTGCCAAACATTTGATATTACAACTTTACATTACTTTCATTAAAGAAACTATGAAAGTTGTTCATCTATATTGTTTTTGATTTTTTAGGGTTTTTGGTATCCCTTTGGATATTTACTATACAGGCAGGTAGCAGAATTTTTTTTTTTTGTTTCGTTGACAACAAAAAGATTGAGGAACACTGCTATATAGTAAAGTAGTACCTTTACATAGCTACAAGTTTCTCTGTCTCGGCTAGTTCTTTAAGGTTTGCTATCTGCAAAACAGAGTTAGAGGCAACATGCACCCGAAGTGGTGTTATTAACTATGTTATTTTACCTATAGCTGGTAGGAAAAGTAACCTTTCCCAAAGCCTTTGGTGCCAGTCTCGGTCTCAGTTTCAACTCGGGTCGGCGAGTCCAATTTCTGCACTGCCAATGGATCGGCCGCCGACACTTCCATATTAGTGTATGGCAAACTCAAGACAGATTGCCCAAGAGATGTCCATCTTCGTTTTCATTGAAGATATGTTGATAGAGAAATTTTACAAATAAAGAAACTCAAATAATCTCAAGTTATCATAACCCTTTCAACCATCTTACTAAACTACCTTTTTTTCTCTCCTCTCTCTTTTCTCTTGTTTAAACTATCTTAATTTCTTTTCTCCTATCTCCCTTCCGATCCTCTTCTTTAATTCTTTAACTTTCTTTTCCCCTTAAACTCTGAAATCTACAATAAAGAACTCATTTGTCGGAGAGCAGTTTGAGAACGCTGATTTCTTGAAGTTCCATTATGAATAGTTCGGTTCCAAACTGCAATCAACGTCATTCGTAGACATGCAAGTCGACGCATATCAGTCCAAAGTTCAAAGACATGTACTGCCCTTGGCGGTCGGACGCTACCCGTAGGCTCCCCTTACCTTAGCTACGGTCCTTTCGAAAATAGGGGGCGCTACTCCTTTCCCAATCATTCAGCTTAGGGGGTTCTCCGTTAGCTGCTGGATGTACAGGGAAATTTTCCTTAACGAAGAGTTTTCCACCCTCTTCGCTTATACAACCCAGATTCTAGACGTGCGAACCATTACACCATCCGGCAGTCGGGCACGAGGGCTCCTCTTATCATAACCTCATAGGTTCCAAACAGAAAAGAGTGGTTTCTATGCAGCCATTGGGGGGGGGGGCTGAAGTAAAAAAAAAAAATTTCAAAAAGGGTTGTTTTTCTCAATTTAATGACAGTGGATTTATTGCGTTTTGGAACCAAACTCTTCATACGATCATTAAAGGGGAGATGAGCAGAAAAGAAAAAGAAAGAAAAAAGAAAGAGATAACTCGGCTCTTGAGATATAAGTGAAGGAATGAGGGAGAGGGGAAGGTGTAGGTTAAATGCAAACATTATCCTCTGGCTTGTTTGACACTTTGGGACACAAACATAACAGCAGTACCTTTCATCTCGACGCCAACTTAGCTGTGTGACCACCGGCCAATAGTGACACACATAACACGTGTCAATATAGACAAAGTCAAACAGCACAACGTTGCACCATTATATATGCTAGCATATACCCGTCAAAAATGACAGTGGTATTTATGTGTGGTTCGGCACTAATGAGCCTAAAGCTACTTTATTTGGTAATTTATTTTTTAATAATTCAAGTATTCTAATTTTAAGTTTGCAAGAAAAGTCACCACTGATATCGTATCGTATGGATAAAAAGTCATAGGAAGAAACTAATCACTTATTTCATTACAAAATATTATTTTATTTTTAAGAGATTAGAAAAAAAAACAGTATGGCCAAATTTGGCCCTTTTTAATGGTATTTGGCCATAAATGTTTTGGTTTGACCAATATTAAATGTTGAACCATTTTGATTTGAGTCAGTGAGTAAATGGGTTTTACTATCTCCAAACTGTTGTCAATTTTATGAAAACACCATTGGCAGACGGATGCTAAATCTTGGTGACCGTTTCTCGACCAAAACTCACAAAATGGACCAAAAACATTTTAATACAGTCAACACACACACACATACACACATACACACACACACATACACAAAGAAAAGAAATTCTAAAGTATTAGTGCAACAAAGAGAAAATTACTGAAAATCTAATTATGGCCAAACCAAAAAATTCAAGGACGAATGATTTTTTAAAATGCCAGATTCGTCAAATTCTGCCATACTTTTTTCCTAATTTTTCTAATAAAACAACTTTCAACTTTTGTAATGAAATACGTAATACCATGAATAAAATAAGTTTCTTCCTATAACTTTTTATTCGTAGCGTACAATATCAGTGATGACTTTTCTTACATGTTATTATTTTAATCCCCCTTTAAAACAGCTTGAAATGAGACTTCAAAATATACTTAAAATGAGAATGCTAATAAATTACCTGGCTGAAGTAGCCAAATTGATACAATGAGCGACAATACTTCTTCTAATTATAACAAGATCTATACGTACAATGATGCGTCCACCAACTGTGTTAATAGTGGCACGGGGGGATAAGAGCAAGTAGTCTTCGTTTGAGTCAATTGATTTTCATGCTTGTAAAATATTGCAATATGGAAATATTTTGCAAGTATCATAAAAATCGTAAATGGCCATTTTGGGTGTTCAGGGCATTTTTCAGATCTTTTTCATACAAAAATACCGAAATCATACGTTCTATTATGAAATCATAGCAGTTGGTTTCTTAATGATATCACAACTTTAATGACATCACACCTCTTCCACCTGTCTTTCCTTCCATCTTTCCCTCCTGTTTCTGCTGTTTCTCGTAACTAGGACCGACCGACTGACCGTGAAGCATTTTATTGAGGTTTGTGCACACATCTAACAACAAGCAATAAAATAATTGCTTTACTCTTACTAGTGTCCTGTGGCTATCTAATATTCTTGCAACATAGCCAGCCCATTGCCATTTGAGTTAGCTTATGGCTTCTAGGATAATGCTATCGCCTCTCTAACATATTGTGCCGTTTTGCGATTTGACATGACATTTTCCTATTCGCGCTGTATGATTCTTAGTTTTGCACAACATCACGATAACAAGCAACCATTAGACCGAGAAGGCTTGAGCTGAGAAGTCTGGAAGAGGGACAGGGCAAAAAATGATATAATTGAGTGTACACGTGATTATTCTGGGTGATATTTTAGTATTATACTTTTTACTTATATATTTTTCATATCTGGAATATTGAAAATACTGTTTTCTTTTCTAAAATAATGAATATATCCGTACTTCGCAAAACTGAATCACCGTAGCCCGTGCGTATACCAGAACTAATTATCTAAAAAAAATATCTGAAATCATCGGAGAAAAAATGAATTTTTTTATTTGAAATTATATTTTGAAAATATCAACAAAATTTGGCATTGTTGGTCCAAAATGACCATAGAAACCAAAAAAATGCACTTTAGGAGGAAAAACGTTTTTAGATAGTACGTAGTGGTGTACTGGTATAAATATTCAAGGTTGTCGCCCCAAAAATGTGACCAGGAACGCCCAGAGACACACACAGAGATGATCGAAGAGAGACAAATCTGATCCAAGAGAGACAATCGCCTTTTAACCGAGAACCAATAACTAGTTGCCAATTTAGCTATTCTCGGGGCTATATCAAGCTCCAAAAGAGCTATCTATGATCTCGATCTAGATATATTGGAACTGAAGTTATATTTTGAATCCCGCTTCAAAAAACTAGATTTAGTTCTTTTGGAGCAAGATTGGGGCTTCATCATTCACATACGCTATATTGTGAACCGCGCTATAATGAACCGCGCTATAATGAACCGCGCTATAACAAAAGCGTTATGACTTGATGCTGCATTCGTTGAACGTTTGCGACTATCGCATATCAAGTGAATACAGAAACGAACGCCTACTTCAGTCAACACGATGGTCACTAAAAATTGAATTAAAATCAGTTTATATATAGCTACAATGTCAGAAAAGCATCTGAGAAAAATCCTGTCGATGCAATATCCCCAAAAATTCTGAATTAATTTCAATGACATTTTCTGGATGGCATGGGCATTACAGTGGAATTGATTAAATTTTGGGTCGATTGCGGGAATTTGTTTTCGATTGAGAGATAATTCTGTTATTCTGCAGCAGAACCGTACCAGGCTAGATAAGGAACTTTCAGTGAAAAAAAAAAAAAATTTATAATAAGGGAGGTAACTCAATATGCATACATTTGAAGTTGTCTCCCTCGTGATATATACATTTTTTTTAAGATGCGAACAAAACTCTTTTTGGTCAGTTGGTCGATCTATCAGTCGGTTCAAGTTACTGTAAGCAGAGATAGGAAGGAAGAGAATGTATTGACGTCATTAAAAGAACATCTTGACTGATCAATTGATGACATATCAAATGTTTGTTGTCTGTTTTTTAGTATTATTTACCGTGTCGCCAAGTATCGTCCCGATACACTAAGACTCCAGAAAAAATTTTGATAAGAATTATACTCTTTCTTTGATTTAAATTTACTGATTGTTTTTTGTAATACCCAGATTTTCGGGTGAACCTTCCTCATTTTCCTTTTCTTCCTTATCCTGCTACTACTACTACAACTAGTAATGCTACTACTACTACTACTACTTCGTTCCCTTGGAAGTCAGAAATCAATGATATGGACGTTAGAATGGTGGACGCATAGTTGGAATTCTGGTTCTTGCATTCAGATATTTTTACAGTCTCACATGCTCGTCCACCCAATATCTCCGAAGATTCTTCATGAATTCCAATTAAATTTTCAGGGAATGTAAGCCATGTGCAACGGAAAGAATATTCGAATTTAAGGGTGGATCCGGGAATTATTCCATCTTTAAAATCCCTGAGTTGTATCCATACATTAACTGGTTTTCATTCAGATTGTTGTGATAATAATACAATACTCATACATATTAAATAAGTTACCACATGATGACGTGATAAAAATAGAATTCTATGTCCTAGTGACGTAATAGATTTCTGAATTTAAAGAATAATAGAAAATAGAAAATTCGGTGTAAACAAAACCCCAAATTAATGAAAAAAAATCTGTTTATAGTCAAAAAAACACTATCCTCCAAACTTACTATTATGCAAATCCCAATTACACAATTATATAAAATGCAATGTTTATATCCATATATCTTAGATATAGAAGTGAGATGTGTTTGCTGGTCTGTCACGCTATGAGAACCACATAAACACGGGCGCAGACCAACCAAATCTGGCATACATACTCAATAGACCAAAAGGAAGGTTTTAGAATGAAAATCTTATGATTTTCGGGGAAAAAATGTTTATCCCTCCAGATATTTAGATTGAATGTGACCCAAGAAGTTATCATGATTATACTTTTTCCGAAAAAGTATGATTCAGTAAATACATAGTTCAAATTCATTATCCTTTCTCTCGGATACGAAAAAAACAGAGTGACATCATAGATTCTATCGGGCCAAAAAAGTTGACCTTCCCCACGGAATAGCTGATAACAGTTGGGGACTCTATCTACACCACTGGTTCTTGGCACTGAAGTTTATATAAAGGCAAAAATTTAAAAAGTATATATTTGAGGGTTGGCTCCAGAGAGTCTTGGAGAAAAAAACTTTAGAACCTCAAAGTACATAAATATATATCCAAATATAAACACGGAAATTCGGCTCAAATTCAGTCTGTAAAAAGCCGAAATCGCTCATCTCTGTACAGGCACTGTTCCATATGTCTTCATTTTTTAACGTTAGTGTTAGTATACCTATGTTTTGTTGAACGAGTATCTAGGCCTTGGATAGAACAGTTCGATTTTATTTCTATTCAATTATGGATTATAATAGTGAAGATAACTGATTATCTTACATAATGAATTTTAAAAAAAAGGTCTGGTAAGTCAATTAATGTCTTTTGGCAGCCAGCCGTGTTGGGGGTGGGGGTCATTGAAAATCGAGGAAAGGGGTGATCAATGTATAAGTAGCTCCTCTCACCGTCTGGGAGGGACAATGATCACATAAAACAATGACATTATCTAAGGGATCAGATAAGCATGAATGTACATTGCACAATGAACTCCCTCTAAAAACATAAGGGGGTATACTTTTAATAAAAATTTCATTTTTTTTTTCTTTGACCTAATGAGTGGATGCTCAATTTTTCAGCCCTCTAGCTGGTGCAGCCTGTACGCATGATGCATACATAGCAAACCAGCAAGCCAACCAGCCAGACAAGCTCAAAAACTGAGAGAAACCTATGTTGACAGTTTTAGAGAACCATGCAACGTGCACATGAGAGAATCATGCTCAACTTCACATAGGGAGATCAAAAGATAGCATTAAATATTAGAGAGAAGACAGGAGTCCAAGATGTCACAGAAATCATTAGAAAACTCAAATGGCAATGGGCTGGTCATGTTGCAAGAATATCAAACAACTGATGGACATCATAACTCTTAACATGGATCCCCCAGATATCATATGTGAAATTATTGCCGACAGAAAGTAAGATGGCCTGATGAATTAGACTTATTCGGAAAGTACTGGCTCTGCGTCATCCATGATATAGAGGTCCGACGAATCTTGGGGAAGTTATATGTCCAACGACGGATGCTATAAGGCTAATGATGCTGACGATGATGAATTATCATTTTTCCATAATTTGGTTGCTTCAAACGATGGCTAAAAGTGCCTTCTCTTCCCGTCCTCTCTCTCTCTCTCTCTCTCTCTCCCTCTCTCTCTCTTTCTCTCTCTCTCTCTTTCTCTCTCTCTCTCTCTCTCTCTCTATATATATATATATATATATATATATATATATATATACATATATATATATATGTGTGTGTGTGTGTGTGTGCCTTTGTGTGTACATAAATATTTACCATATAATGAGCTTATATGCATTTTTTCTGTTCCATTGTTCGTTTACTTGCACTCAAATGGGATGATCTCATTGGTTGATTCATCTTCCTACTATATATATATATATATATATATATATATATATATATGTCCTTTGAAAAGATGATTAACACCCACATCTTTAAGCTAATGCAGGGCCTTTAGCATATGTTATAAAGGGGTCCTAGATTGTTAAGAAATTGATATAGATAACAAAATATAAATTTTTGGTACACACAGAAAATTTCATGGAATTATGTTACGTGATTTTTGCAGTACGGACGAGCAGACAGGCTTTTGGTAAATTATAATAAGATAATGACACCACGATGAATGACAGAAGTGCATGTTATTCTATGAATTGAAAAATACCCAGTTTTGATCAGACCTAACATAAACTAAATATATATATATATCTATCATAATCCACATTTTAAATGTACAAGCGCGTATAACGGCGATCGTCATCATCGACTTGCTTACCGAAATAAGTTACGTCCCTTACTCACTATTGCAAATTCAAATGTTTTTCATCTAAATCTGGATATGTTTAGTTGCGTCTCCATGTCAAAAATTGCTATCTAAATGACTATTATAAGAGAGAGATAATATGTTCATTGAATTTATAGTAATGAAATTAATAGTATCTTCAGTAAAATTAAGTGATATTTTAGTGAAATAGATGTTAACGATTAAAGTCACTTCTTTAGTAATTTGTTATATATTTCCTAGATTTTAGGTATACATATCTGGAGGATATATATGTTTCCAGGCGTTTTAAAATGTTATATGACTCAATTTTAGATTTAAAGAGAATAAAGTCGACTACAAAACCCTTGCTAGATCTATGATCTGACTTTCAAGCTAGTTAGTTTGTTTGTTTTTTTCAACATGATGCAGGATTTCTGTAAATAAAGGGAGATAATGAGAAAACTTTTGTGTCAAGAATTATAAATCGAGTAACCTTTTGGCTTCAGGTGAGCATGGCTGGTAAATTCCGAGCTCTGTAAACTATATACAAGTATTCCCCGATTTACGAAAGTTCGCTTTACACAACTTGGCTTTTACGGAAGGAATCCAGTCGTCATTGCTTTGAATAAAGTCCGTGAGCATCTGTGGTTTATACCGATTTTTTTTTTGTACATTCGTTACAAGGTATTAGAAAAGTCCAAGAGAATTTGCAAGGATGTTGTTACACTAAATATAAAACTAGCTGTCACTGAGGGTTAATTTGAGCAGTTCTGGGAATACTCGAAAATTTCTCTCCTACTGATAAATGGTGATAGCTTATTCGTTTTACGCCATTGCAGTTAACGAAATTTTTCATCGAAACGCTATATTTGGATAGCGGAGGAAAACCTGTATCACTAAAGTAATGAAAAGTTTTTCTTACATCGGCGTTGGTATAGGTATTAATCTTAGTTTAGACTGACAATGCTCCAAGTGTAGGACACCCACTGAGAATCGAAATCACTACACTAGTAATGATCTGCGAAAGTATACTAAAAAAATGTGGAGTAAATATACTTCGAACAAACTAATAAATTTAGCTATATTTTTTCAAGTTTATCAACGGAACATTTTTTTCAGTGTAGATAGTTAACTATCACTCTATTGTAAAGCACCCCACTTCAGTTGTTAGCACACACCAATACTAAACAACGAAGTATTCAAAAAAATATATCTGTACCTCGCATAAGTAAATCACTACAGTTCGCGCGTGTACAGAACTAATTATCTAAAAAAGAGATTAACAAAAATTATCTTGAAAAGAATTGATTTTTTATCAAAATATTGTCTGAAAAAATAGACTCCTTATCGTTTCAGATTACGGGTCTAATTTTTGGACAATTTTATATAATATCTATTTCTTTGTTTTTTGAAAAATCAGATTTTTTAGTGATCACAGCCGAACAAAAGGCAAGTATTCATTGATCACCTTTTTCCACTTCTTTTAGAACTTTTGACTCTACTCAGTGCCTAAAACAGTTCCAGTAGATCTCAAATACGTTGTGTATGTGTGCTTGATTCACATATAGTTTCCCCTTCGCAAGAATAAGTAGGTTTTCACCGCAATAATAATGGCCATATTTTCATCTATTTCTACATAATGCAAAAAGCCTGAATCTCCCAACCAAATTTGGTATGCATATTCAATAGATCTAGGTTTTAAAGTGAAATATGTACGACACCACAAGATTAACTAGTTGGCTTATTCTTGTTTTTTGTTTTTTTACCATTATGACGATGATTGAGATATCTTTATCAGTGGCCTGCAAGAAGGGTGATAATATAAAAAATGTAAACCTTTCTCTGAAATGAATATATATAGAGAGAGACACTACACTTTGATGATAGAAAGGAAAGAAATAATTTTGTGGCTCCTCGATGTGAACACTAAGACTCCCCCTGACCTTGCGCTTCCCGTCTCACACTTCGTTGAAAAGTATAAAGTAACATTAAGTCACGTTAAATAACATTCATCATTGCTCTATATTTAATGATAAACTACATACACCATTACAAAGTCCTAAAAGCTTCACTTCTAAATGGTTACATGTTTGGAATGTTGTTCTGAAAACAACAGGTCTGATTAATCACTCGATAGAAACCGTCACGTAATTAACATATAGAGTGTTGAGGGGTGATCAATTAGAAAAAATAGAAAAGGGGCTAATTAATTAATGTTACTTCTTTCACCTTCAGTTGGGCTAAGACCACTTCAAAAGTCTGGATGTAAAAAAAACAGTGTCGATGTTACCTAATATAAAATAAGGGAACAATTTAGCATAAACTTACGCAGTAAATTGAACCCCAACTATGAATCTATGGGCGAATTTTTCAAAAGCCAAATTGATGTGGCCTGTACGCATGATTCATACATAGACGGACAGACAGACTGACTAGGAAATTAAAGAAACCTATGGTGTCAGTTTTTGTGATTCCAGATTTGAAAAAAAAAGACGCAAAAGTACAGAAACATCATCAAAAGTGACTGGGTGTAAAATCAGTTAAACCATTTTATATTCTGTCTCCTCCATTCAGGATCCTGAGGCTTAAGGGCTTAAGCTGACTCGGCCTAATGGTTGATCTGCCACTGTCTTAGACCATTCCCAAATACAATGATGAGATATTTATTTCTCTCTCTCTCTCTCTCTCTCTCTCTCTCTCTCTCTCTCTCTCTCTCTCTCAAACGTTTGTGAGTGACTGTATTACACTAAATGTTGAATCTGTAAGATTAAAACATTAAAATATCCCAAAATGAACCTTTTGAGCGTCTTGCCAATATGCAGTATTAATCAGTGAAGTTGTTGAAGTGATCCTGATCTTGACTACCTACGTAGCCCTCTCGAGGTAGAAGACCTTAAAATGAAAGGGTTTGCCTATCACACCTGGATCAAGTCCGACACAAGTCGGTAAAGAATACTAAATTTAACTTTTTAGTTGTCTGCCCCTGCCTGCATCAAGGAAAGCGCTTTCATCTTAGTGGTACTATCTTGAAGACTAACCCTCAGTGGTTAGATTGATATTAACTCATTGACTGTGTGAGGTGATGAAAATTGATAGCTGCCCACTGTACGATAAAAGCCCTTGTCTATTGAGAATTAATTCACGAATAAAATTCAGTTGCTATCAATCACAATAAAACGGAACTTTTTTTCAGTTAGCCATGGAACTATATATATATATATATATATATATATATATATAATGCTATAAAGATGACAAATTTGTCTTTATATATTAAAGACTCCCAAACGATTGCACCCAACGGGCTGCAAGATTGTGTACAAGGGTAACTTGATCCCGCGATAGCCATAGGATTGGTGGCGCTGGATGACAAAGAGCGAAGACAGAGAAGAAAGTTGAATAATTTAATTAGAGGTTGGAGAGGGGGAGTTCATAGAAGAAAGCTAGGTAGTTCACTGAAGGTGCAGAAAGATGTTCACATATTAAATTCATCCATTTTTGTATAATATTTAGAAAGACTTTACGGGGCTGAAACATGGAACATAACGAATAGACAAACTCGCAAAATGAGAAGCATGCAACGCGCACATGAAAGAATCATGCTCAACCTCACATGGAGAGATTGCAAGACAGCGTGATATATAAGGAAGAAAACAGGAGTCAGAGACATCATAGAAACTATTAGAAAACTTAGGTGGCAATGGGCGGGCCATGCTACAAGAATGACAGACAACCGATGGACATCACGACTCATAATATGGATCCCCAGAGATCACATGTGAAACCGAGGCCGACAGAATACAAGATGGAGAGAGGAACCAGACCAATTTAGAAAATACTGGCTCTGCGATGCCCACGATAGAGATGTGTTGCGAATCCTGAGTAAGGTCTATGTCCAACAACGGACGTTAAGAATGATGATGATGATGATGATGATGATGATGATGATGATGATGATGATGATGATGATGAAGGAATAAGCGTAATAATGAGAAGATGCAGGCAAAGGGTGAGAGAAGAGACGAAGCATGAGATAATGTTAGTCATCAACACCCATGGAATTCCCACTGATAAAACTAAAATCGATATGAATACAGTCCAAATGTTTATGACTGATAAAGAGCCGAGACGAACTGCCAACGCATGAAAATGTCATATATTTATACGAGTTGAGCAATAAAACTGTTTTACGTACCTTAGTAGATCCAGAACGGCATCAAGTGGGTTGACTCTGGGAACTGGTCCTCCGGATCCGGGCAATCTATCAAACTTTCCGGGTTGGGCAGTCATGGCGAGAATTATCCCTGTTACTAAGGCAATGAATGTAGTGACCGCGTAATAAAAAAGGGAGCGCAAACCGAGTTTTCGAATTGATTGAGCGTCCGTTGCGGCTACGCTAGACACTAAAGTGGACAACATAAGAGGAATGGCCAGCATATGAAGAATGTTAACAAATAACTCCCCAGGAAAACGGAGATAGAGTATTCGGCGCTGGTCCCAGGAGGGGATGCTATCACGTAGACAGGAGCCGAGGATAATACCGAATATTATGGAGAGGGCCATGGCCAGGGTCAACAAATGCTTTCGAACGAACCTGAATCTCTCAAGCCAGCAGGTGGGGTCTTCAGACAATGACGACTCGTCCGATTCGCAATCTGAATCCTCGACACACACACTGACTCGATCGTTTTTCGTATCTTCTTTATTACTCGTATCGACAAGGTCCAATGAAACTATGTGCTCTTCCACTGGGGAATCCTTGGTCACTCGCGTAGCGTCTTTAGTTTTAGACAGTCCATTAGGTACAAGGTGACACTTAGCTTCACCTCGTTCCGCTTCGCCTGCTTGTGCACACAGTTTGGATCTTCCCACTTTTCGTTTTTGCGTTTTCTTTGGAGATGTCGCTGAGAGATCGCAACCTTTGACTTTTTTCTGAAAATGTACGGGTGCCGTGGATACCGCTTTTGGTGCCTCTTCAGTGACATGATCTTCGATCTGTCGTGCTGATCTTCGATCTGTCGCGTCGTCTTTGCTAAGAATGCTATCACCGCCTGATACTGTTTCTAATTCCGAAATAGGAACAACGACGCTATCCGTGAAGGTTGTTTCTTTTTCATCAGCATCCAATGTGGAATTTCCTGGCCATTGTTCTTCCCCGAATCGATTGTCAGCACCATTAGCACCAGCTTCCCGGACAGATTCAGATTTTGATACCTCTGAGGTCAACAACAAATCAGAGTCGTCCTTTCCGCTGGAAGAATCTCCTTCACTCGTTGTCGTCGTCGTCGGTCTCGTATCAGAATTTTGGCTGAGGCTAACGCTGTCCTCTTCGTACGATGGGGTTGAATTCGCTGACTTCAACTCAACCACTTCGAGATTCTCGTCGTCTTTCGAATCCATCTTCATATTTTCGATATCTTGACTGTCTGTAGAAACTCTTCTTCCGCCAAAACTCAAAACCCTAACATTTGCCTCCGTTTCAACCGAAGGATATTCCTCTGAATTCCCCGTCTCGTGATTATTCTCTTTGTGAACAGCTGCCTCCTTCGGTTGTTCGTTTCCGACCTGTAGGGAAATGCAATCAAGATTCGAACCATCACCATTGACAGGTGGGCATGAGATACCCATTTCTGAAACAGATGTGTTATCCAGGGAATGTGGCTGACCAAAATCGGACACCTCCTCCTCAGGTCGGTTTGGTTCATTACTCGGAGTAGTCGGCCGGTCGAAAGACAGCTGTGTTTGTTCCATGACGACTGCACCCCCGGGAGTCTGTTGGGTGACTGCTGAGCTTGCTCAGTGACCAGCTTCTCTTACACCGCGAATGAATTCTACCCACCCTTTCTTTTGCTCGCGCATAGTCAAATCTCGCCACTGAAATTAGTTGGTGGTTTTAGCACATCAGTCACCAGTTGTCTTCCTTACTTACATATACTAGCTGTCTTTTTATTTTACCTATATTTAAACTGCCTTACTTTCTTTACGTTCTCTCCTTTTCTTAACTTTCTCTTTCTTTCTTCAGACTTTTTGTATCCCCCTCGCTGCCTCTTTCCACCATCTAACACAAGTACAAATACACTCCTACTTGGGGAAAACACACTTTTTAATTGAAAAAAATGTAATTTATTTCTCTTCACTTTTTTATTCGTCCATCTCTTGAGATAGATAGATAGATAGATAGATAGATAGATAGACACGTGAGCGTATTTACATACATACATGTTGGCAAAGGCCAAATGTTACATTCACCGTGTAATAACGGGAGATCATTTCAAATAGATTTTCAATTTAATATAACGCATTTTATAACCATTTTCTATCGTATACCCATTACTTCATGATATAAATGTTGGCGTGGAAAGAAACAAATAGAGCAGATTTAGACCGTGAATAAACAAAAATGAGAATTTGGAGTTAAAGCAGTTATTCGTGCATTGAGGCACTTACTCTATCAGACGCAGTTTCGCAATATTTTGTAGCAATGTTAATCTATTTTACATTGACGAATCCAATGTGAGTTTCAGGATATAAGAGGAATTGGACGACACACACACACACACACACACAAACACACACACAAACACACACACACACACACACACATATATATATATATATATATATATATGAATGGTCGCCTAGCTTTCTTTTGATGCTTCCATGTGTTTTTTCATCATTTTGATATATACGTATGAGTATGTGAGAGACAGAGTTGATACGTGGCCAAGAGCCATACAAAGGTAAACCTATGAATAATTTTATACCTGTGGATAACGCGTGTTTATATGTATACATGTATGTGTGTACGTATGAAAAAAGATCATCGAACTATAATAATATCCCATATATTTATTTATTTATCCTCTGTTCTGCGAAAAGATGCAATTCATCTATATCATCATAAAGTAAATTACCTCAAGATGATGTTGTGAAATAGAATTTTGTCTTCTGATAGCGTAGAAAAATGCTGAATTTGAAGAACAATAAAAATAGATATGAGACATAATAAGGACAACAATAAAGAGAACAACCTGCGACGTAGTTATTACAATTTTTGATAGCATTTGGCATCATTCGTAAAAAAAAAACTATTTGTTTCCAATTGATGGGGTTCTTTAAGAATAATGTGGAGCTATTCAGAGATTTTCTTTTGACAAGCTTCTCTGAAAATGGACACTAACAGGTCTTCTCGAGCCTTGCTACATTTTCGTTTATTTCCAAGAAGTGTGTATGCATTTGTGTTCCCCATAAGTTACAGGTCATAACAACTCAACACTTACAATATGAGATGTTTAAAAATGTTTCAGCTTCCTGTATTAAGAACGCTTTTTCTTTTCTTATTTCGAGAACTAATTTTTAAAAAGAATCATATGACGTAATGATACGTAAATATATATATATATATGTATGTATATATATGTATATATGTATGTGTGTGTGTGTGTGTTTGTGTGTGTATGTGTGTGTGTGTGTGTGTATTCCGCTTTCTTTGTCCACTCTCTCTATCCTTCCTTTCTCATGAACTCTATGAACCTATCCAAATTTGGTCTGAACTAAAGAGATTTTTTTGCATTCATAGAACTGTCGACTTTAATAATGATAATAATAAAAATCCATTTATAATCAAATTCTCCAAGCTCACTGCAATGCAAATCTTTATTGTCCACGTATATAAAATGCAATTTTTATCCGTATATATTTGATGTACATCGTCACTTTTGACAGCACGGGTAAAATAGTGACGCTTAAGAATGAGAAAAATAATCTATGATAAACCTTATGTAAATTACTTATAAATATGGTAGTTAATTAACTGCTTAATATTGATTTATGAATATCATTATTTCATATTATTATACTGCATCTATGTTATACAAGGTTCTATCTGAGGAGTATCTATCTATTCAATAATTACGAAATAAAAAGGAAAAAAACAAAAACAAAAACAAAAACAAAAAATAATAAAAATCCGTCTGCGGTCAACAGAACTCTATTCTCTGTACACACTACAATTCAAATCTCTATTATCTACGTTTATAAAATGTGATGTGTATAGAAGGCTATTCACCAAGCTCACGGCAATGCAAATATCTATTATCTACGTATATAAAGTGCTATGTGTTTCTATGTAAATCATATACGTCATCATTTGTGACTGCACGTGTAAACGTAAGAATGTAAATGTAGATAGATGACTGATAGACCCAGACCTTTCCATATGATTTCAGCCATTTATACTATCTCATTTAAGCTAAATATACATCCATGTACAGTTATCCTTTGCCATTGGCCGAAGTTAGGGGCACCAAATCAGCTTATGATTTTTGCTTACCCCACTTTAAAAAAAGAACTTTTTCGATTCCCCGAATCATAAATCTTGGACCATAAAATTTGGATAAGCAAACACTTCACCATTCCAAATTTATAAGTATACCAATCAATGAATAAGAAAGCATACAGAAAAAAATATACAATTAATTAATGAAAACCATAAATGTTAATAAAACTACAGTGATTTTTTTTTTTGACTAATCGGTTCGCCAGTGTGAACAAGTTTTCAACCCCGATTATATCCGGGTTGATATGGTTTACATAAATAATTTTCAGTTGATGATTTTCTACAATCTTTCTTCTTATTAATAAAACAAATGTTATTACGATAAAATTAATAGGTTACAAGTTCTAGGCATCTTTATCGACACATGACTCTTTTTGTCAAAAGAACGTGGTATTGCTATATTATGAAAATGTATATGCATTTATGATTTCCCAAAGTTTTGTTTATAGAGTACGACGTATCTTCTATGATGCAGTTTTTCGCAGCACGTTGCAAAACTACCAAAAATATTTCCATTGAATTATTCAAGACTGAACCGTGAATAATCGAAATTTCGAATGGAAAACCTGCGAATGAATAACTGTATTTGAATATATTCAGCTTTCTATGTATCGATTATTCTTACATTACATCAAAATATAAATATGAATGCATTTATGTATTCTGAGTTACGTCCGTTGCTCACTTTTACCGATTTATATGGTTTCATTTAAATTTAGATATTTCTTACTAAATGTATTTCATTTACATTGGGATGTTTTGCATTTAAATTTGGATGTTTTTCATTTAAATCTAGATGTTTTTCATTCCAATTTAGATGTTTTTCATTAAAGATCAGATGTATTTCATTTATATTTAGATGTTTTTCATTTGAATTTAGATCTTCTTCATTTATATCTAGAAGTTTTTCGTTGAAATTTAGATGGTTTCCATTTGAATTCAGATGTTTTTTTTTCATTTAAATTTAGATGTTTTTCATTTAAATTTGGATGTTTTTCATTTAGATTTAGATGGTGATGATGTTATGTTGGGTTAAGATGTTGGAGATTGAGGTGGGGAGTAGTACAAAAGACTGAGGTATTGGAGAGAGAGGAAGAGGGTGTGCGTTACTTCTACAACGGTTTACTGCAAAATAGACGCTTAACAGTTTGTCTTCCTCCTTTTTCTCGTAACAGTGAAAAAGAGACGTAAAGCAAACATCCGAAAAATAGTAGATATTTGTATTCTCTCTCTCTCCCCCCCTCTCTCTCTCTCTCTCTCTCTCTCTCTCTCTCTCTCTCTCTCTCTCTCTCTCTCTGCATGTGGCAAAAATTTCAAGATTTGTGAGATAATCCTTGTAAACCCACTTTACCCTTTTTTCGTTCTTTTCGTTTTCAATTATCTCTTCTTTGGGTTTAATTCCACTTTCGGCCATCTACTGTCTACTTCTACCGATGGATTAACCATTGGATACGGTAGTCTTAAGCCTTGTGGCCAGAAATAGAAGGGACCAAGAGAAAAAAAAAACTAGTTTAATTGAATCTACAAAAAAGTGCACACGCGAGTATTTTGGATGATATTCCAGTACTTTTGTATATATCATTTTTTTCATGTCTACAATACGACAAACACAATTTTGATTACTAAATTATGATCCAAACATTGAGAGGTCCGGGGTGGAGAGCCTTCCTAAAACTCAGCCAATGGGGCCAGGTTGACAGGACTGTCTTGTTGCATGGGCACACGGGTTCCATAGTTCTTGAGAGAAATTCAAATTTGCCATATAACCATATCAATACCTATCCTAAACAAGAAGTCTGCTGCTGATTCTAACCAATAACACTAATGCAAACAGTCAATTAAGTCCCTTTATTTTGGCGTCACTTGACGTAGTTCTTCAACTTAACACGTGTCTCTACTGTCTTGTCTTTATCTTCCTTTATAATCGAATCACGAATCATCAATACTCTGTCCATCGACTTATGAAACATTTGGAAAATAAAATTAAGGACCATATCATTAAATTGCACACATACAAAACTTTCTCTAAACCTATGTTTGCATTCTTTTTCAATTTAGTTCTTAACTCCATATTGAACCCGTGTATTTAATCAGGGTCGGCACAAATCCAGTACATTGCTTTGCCCGGGGGGGGGGGGGGCCTCAAATATTCAAGAGATGGCCCAGCCGGGTAGTAGATAATCCGCCACTGACAGCAAACAAGAAGTTCACTGAGCCGTTTAATTTTACACAACTCCCAGAAAAAGGTACGCGATAAGTCAGACATCAGAATACGTACTTCTATACGCTGGTTTTTCACTGTATGTGCTCGTACATACCTGTGTTTCTCCGTGCGTGTTACAAAAAGAAGAAAAAAGATGGCCAAAAGGTGCCAAAAAAAATAACACAAAAAAAAAATAAAAATTTGCGTAACTGTGTCGACAGTGTCAGCGCGTCAGCTTGTCTTATTTGCATGAGGCGGGGTTTTATCGCCGGTGAATTAACGGCTTAAAATCACATGACAAACACCTGTTAGTCGTCTTGTTTCAATGTCGAATCAACCGGTAACACATCCCTACAATCTGGCTGGGGAAATTCTATCAATGAGCACCCACAACACACGCACATAAACACATGCAACACACACACATACACTTCCAGTTTCGTTTTTGTATGCAAAAAAAAAAAAATGTTTTTAGCCCCAAAGCCAAACAATCAACTCGAATATAAACTCCACCGGATTCACTTGTCATGAAATTGAGTAAATAATTAACTCAACGAATTTTAATCCCAAAATGCTGGTTTGTAAAGAATGCGTTGTGTACTTGTCGCTAATTCGGTTGTAATATTTCAAGCGTAACCACGAACTCTTGAATCATGAATCAGTGAACTGAACTTTCAAATCAATCCATTCATAACATGTCATTCATTCAGTGTCCATTGATGAAAGCCCAATGGTGTCTGAGTCAAACTTGTCGAGGCACAAGCCATCTTAAGAGATCTTTTTTTCCTCCTTCATTAAAATAATAATAAACGTCACGACTCATAACATTATTATAAATTCCTAGACGTATTGGCTGGATGAAAGAACCAGTAACGGCACGTCTATTATTTTACCGCAGCCAAAGAAGTTAGAGATGAGTATATGTTCCCCTGTGTCTTTCCGACAATCTCTCTGTCCATGGGATGTCTCCGAAAGTTCTCGATAAATCTCAATGAAATTTTGTGAAGGGATCGGCAATGGGCAATGTGAGGAGCAGTTAAATGCTCAATTATCTCACCTAACAATGACGTTGATTTAGGAAAGGTATGCGCTCTCTGGGTGTTTTTTAATTGAGGTGTGTCTATAAATACAAGCAAAAACTAGGAAGCACCGAGAGATTAAATATCCATTGTCACAAAAAGCAGAATGGAAATCAGTTCCTGCATAGCTACAATGCAGGGGTAACTATGAAAGGGTCCCTGGACCCCCCGAAAAATTTATCAAATTCTTCCCTAACACATGACCTACTCTTTCAGGAAGTCCAATTGAAATTCATTGGGAGCTTCTATAGATATTCTGTGAACATATTCAATGGGATCAGTAAGTATCCGTACGGTATAAAAAATCAAAGGTTCCATTCAATATCTTTTTAATGCTTACTGTACCAAATTCAAACTGCACCACATCTAAGATACAACTTAGACAATAATACAAACAAAATAAACTTATTATTGAATGGGTTATATCATCATCATCATCATCATCATCAGTCTTTTAACGTCTGTCGTTGGACATAGACCTTCCCCAGGATTCGCCACTCTTCTCTATCATGGGCGTCGCAGAGCCAGTACTTTCTGAACTTGTCTAGCTCGTCTCACCATCTAATTTTCTACCGGCCTCGGTTGCGCTTGTGATCTCGAGGGATCCATGTCGTGAGTCGCGATGTCCATCGGTTGTCCGCCATTCTTGCAACATGGCCAATCCACGGCCATTTGAGATTTTTAATGGATTCTATGATGGCCCTGACTCTTGTCTTTCCCTGATGTACTGTGCATTCTTGTGATCTCTCCATGTGAGGCCCAGCATAATTCTCTCATGTGCACGTTGCATAGTTCTCAATTTGCAGATCTGTGTCTTGGTTAGGTTCTATGTTTCAGCTCCATAAGTGACTATTGGGAGGATGCATTGGTTGTATACTCTTCTTTTTTGAGATTATTGGGATCGTCTTTTTTTTTTAAGGTTCAGCTTGCTTTGCCGAAAGCTTGCCATCCTAGTGTGATTCTTCGCTTGATTTCTTCTTCTTTTGAGCGTCTTATGAAGATTCGTTGTCCGAGGTAGATGTAATGATCTGATCTAATTTCTCCAGTTCTGTGTCCTCAATTTTGATCTTAGTGTTTTTATCTCCGATGTGGTTGTTGCATAATATTCAAAAAATATAAGAACAAAAAGTATTCGTACGGTAACAACGTACCACGAACAATTGAACACCAGTAATCTATTGTTACTCATTTTTGTTCACTTTCATTTGCCTAACATTCAGGGTAGTTACCCAAATACTATGGGAAAATTTTGACAGAAATTCAATTCCATTCTCCTTAGCCGAACTCCTCTAATTCCAATATTTTCTTGGGATTTCTCTTCCCAATATTCATGTTTTATTCACGCCGTAAACGTTCAAGAGGATTTAGATTATCCGATTGCAAAGGCCATGGCTAAGCATTGATCTTTTCCTCTTCCAACCATTCAGTCACCAGCTTTGATTTATGTTCGGGATCATTGTCTTGCTGGAATATCCAATTTCTCCTCGAGTGGAGATTCTGAGCAGATCTCGATGTGAAAGCCACGGTAATCCTTGTTCGACGAAGCTAAATACGGTTTAATACGGTTAACAATAAAATGGTTACTTCCGGTCAACTTTAACAATAACAATTGGCTATTTCTGGTTGTAACCAAGCAAACAACATATTGGGTTAAGGATGTATAAAACACAGTTTTGTACGTTGGATAATTTTTTTCCTGTCGTACCTCGAGGAGTTCATGATAGAAAAACATGATAAGAAACTAATATCGAACTTTCAATTTAATCATAAAGTTGATAATCGATCAATACGTTGTTTAGAACCATTGGTACTACTTCGTCTTTCGTTTCGTTTTGATTTCTTTTTTTCGTTACATAATTAAAATGAATTAAATTACATTGTTTCTCCTCTGACTTAAAATAGAATAATTTTTTCTCGGTACACAGTCGTTTTAATTAACTTTTGGGCGTCTCCGTTTATTTTCTATACTTTTATCGTCTTTTTTTTTCTTTTCTTTACATGATATGATAAAATTAAATTAAATTCTTTCTTCAAAATAAATAAGATAATTGAAATAAATTACACTGCTTATTCTTTGATTGAAAATAGAATTGTGTTTTCGTTATGCATCGATTGTTAGTTTGATTATTTCGCTTCACTCTTCAAAATCAAACAACTTATTGTTGGTAGAGGTCATTTCTAGCTTAGAACTATTGATAGACTAATACTATCAGCTTTGAGGGCATCACTCTCAAACTGCTAAGTTTGTTAGTTATGTGTTGGTTGTGTTAGTGAAGGTTGTATCAAATCTTTGGTCATAATAAAAACATAGGCATAACCCTACTGAACTCCACTCTACCTTCACAAGCCCTCACCAATACGTCGTAACATCATAACCCCGATCGCAACCCCCTATTGTAAATCGGCGGTGGGAATAAGCGGGAGGGTGGAAAATCTATCTAAATTTGATGAACGAGGGATCGGAATAAAGAGGGGATTTGAAAATCTGTCATGATTTTATAAGTAGGGATGGGAGGGGGAATGTAGGACCTGGACAAGACAAAATCGATAAGGAAAGATTTATAATAAAGGCGGAAAGTAAATACGTACAGTATTGACTGAAACAATTTTTTTTCCGAAGAAAGATTGAAGGGTTAGTTTAAAGTAGCTCCCCTTGCATTGTTTATAATAGTTGTTTTTTGATTGTAACTTTGACTAATCTGTAGTTCCCCTCCTTCCCACCAACTATTAGGGATGAGAGAATGGAGGTGGACTCTTAGAAATTAATTAACGGTGAGGGATCCTGATAAGAGAGGGGTGGATTTCTTTTTTCAAAATAATAAGTTGGAAGGGTGGCAATTAGGCACGTAAGAGAATCCCCCCCCCCCCCTGCAAAGAAAAAAACAATATGTTGTCTGCTTGGTTAATTACCAAAGTTAACTGGAAGTAGCCATTTTATAACTAATTGCATGCTTCAGTCCCCACAGCCCATATCAAGTTATGGCAGGAGTTCGACAAAATGTTCACATTTGCATTTGTTTATTCTTAATTACTTTTGTTTTTGTAATTTGTTTATGTTTCCATGTATAGAAATAACAGTCACTAATTGTTTTAGCTGCTAATTAATGGATATCGCTAAGAAGCTCCTTGTTAAAAAGTTCGCCTCAAATTGTAGGTTGCTAGTCATTAGGCATTAGCTTAATTAGGGGTCTACCAAATGTTAGATTGTTACACATATGTGCAACAATCAAATCAAGAATAAGGACATAACTGTCAAAATCGAAGATGCAAAACTGGGGGAAGTAGACCACTACATCTACTTGAGACAACGAATCTCTACGAGATCCACAAAAGAAGAAATCAAGCAGAGAATCACCCTAGGATGGCAAGCTTTCGGCAAAGCAAGCTGAACTTTATAAAAACCAAACGATCCCAATAATCCTAAAAAGAAGAGTATACAACAAATACATCCTCCCAATAGTCACTTATGGAGCTGAAACATAGAACCGAACCAAGAAACAAAGCTGCAAACTGAGACACATGCAACGTGCGTATGAGAGAATCATGCTCAATCTTACACGGAGAGATCACAAGACAGCACAGTACATCAGGAAGAAAACGGGGGTCAGAGACATCATAGAATCCATTACAAAAACCCAAATGGCAATGTGCAGGTATTGTTGCGAGAATGACAACTGACGACTCACAACATGGATCCCTAGAGACTACATGCGGAACCGAGGCTGACAAAATAAAAGATGGAGAGATGAACTGGATAAATTCAGAAAATACTGGCTCTGCAACGCCCATGGTGGAGAAACGAGGAGGATCCTGGAGAGGGTCTATGTCCAACGACGGACGTTAAAAGATTGATGATGATGACCAAATGTGTTGGAACCTGTGTGAAAAGTGTTATGTCCCTCTTTGAATCGTCGAGAAGTCACTAAATGTGTAAGTTGTTGTGCGTGCGGTGATGTATATAATGTATACCAACTTAAATATTCAAATCATGTTCAATAAATCATTGTACAAAGAGGTGAATATAATGAAATATTTCTTTATTCAATGATAGGAACAAAGGAGAGTTTGCCAGTGTGGATTGCGTGCGTGCTTTTAGTCGTAGGTACACATATCGGGTTGTGTGTAATTGCCTGTGTGCTTTTAGAAGCAGGTACATGTATCAGGTTCTTTGTGTATGCGAACGTATGCATATATATATAAGTGAGGGAAAGGGTTACTTAGAGTTTATTGATCTGTGTGTAAGTAAATGCAGGTTATATATATGCATATGTATATAATGTCAATCTTGCTTGCTTGCCGTTGGGTGAAATGCGAGAATAACGGACACCAGTGAATTATGTGTGTGAGGTGAGTCAGCCGGACGTTGCCCGGGGGCAGTGGGGTGCGATTGACTGATGAAATCGGGTGTCAGTGATTTATACATCATTTTGCACGGATCTCAAACGAACCAATTTTTCCTGGTGCAAGCTGGCTTTTGATTGGTCAAATATTCGCAATATTTTACTTGTTTTAATTTTTGAATGTTTTCTGTTACGATTTCAGAAGGAAATCTGCAGAGCCTATATTGGCACAATTTTTGCTCGCAGAGTTTCAGTGGTCCCTACAGACGTAAGTATGGTGGATGCATTGTTGAACTCATAGTTCTTATTCATTATTTATATGTTCCAGGATTGCTTGGTGATTAGGGTAGTTGTGTATTTCTCACCAGATCCAGGGGTAGATATTCGGACTTGGGATTTCAAAGCAGCCAGACACTCTTAGCTTGGAATATTGACGCAACGCAATCCCCTCCACTAGTTATATATGCGTTAAACAAAGATATACTCAGTATATCTACAGGCTGTTTACCATCGAACATATATATATATATATATATATATATATATATATATATATATATATATATATATATATATATATGTGTGTGTGTGTGTGTATATATATATATATATATATATTTCAAAAAGGTCCTCGGTATTAATGAGGTTCGTGCAACACGATCTTCCTGTATACATACTGACACAGGGTTATTATGTAATTATCTTATCGTTAAACAAGTATATAAGTATGGTTCACATACCCACGCAAAAAAAGTATCTTCAACAAAAAGTCTTGTTTAAAAATAAAATCAAATAAAGAAGAATAAAATGAAATGCTCGATTAAAGAGTCCCCAAACAGCCCTCATATTGTAACGGCCGGAGCATTGTCAAGTTAAAAAGAGCCGAAGTGTCCGTTACGTCATGATCAACATCAGACATGTTTTGACTTCATCTGACCGTCTGCCAGCCTCGATACCGTTCACGAAGAGGATGGGTCAGCAGCCACACCCATCGTCATCATTGAATTTTGAAGTGCAGAGAGAAGGGGTTCTTCAGTCAATCATCGTATCATTGAGTGCCCTACTCTAGAGGCCTCGTTCCAGTAGAGCACTTAGTGAGGATCGAACTCACTACTCTAGCGAGACTAGGCTGTAAACGATCATCCGACGCCAACCACCTTGAATCATTACTCAGCTTACTGAGCTAAAGGTGTTATACACCCCGGAGCGAATCGAATTCACTTCGCAGTTGTAATGGCTCCTCGTTCATTCTTTCTGGTTCCAACGACGCTTGGATTATTCACTTCCTGCTTCCAATCATTGTGATGTTTTTGTATCGGTGTATCGATGGCATCCGTCGGTCTCGTGAGGCTCCGGATCGGCGACCAGTTGTCTTGTTTTTAATCATTAAAAAAAAAGGTACTTCAGCAAATTTTAATGAACCCAGCTGCTAACTCTCCCGCCAGCTGATTATATCTACACACGAAATATATTTTTTTAATCCAGCTCGATGGTTGAGGCAGTGGCGTATATCCCAAGAGGACCTGTAATACGATGATGGATCAATGTCTGTAGTCTGACGCAGTTATGAGATGAATTTTTATCTGAAATTTTCACTGTATAATATCATGTCATTGATATTCGCCCAGTGGATAAAGCGCATTGACAAGGAATGGGGTTCTGTTGAAAAATAGACGTACGTTGTGTTGATTAATGCTTTTTTTTCTTTCATCATCAGATTACAGACTTATTGATTAATATACGTGTTATATGAGTGTGTTTCCAGTGTGTATGTACACCGTGGGAGAAAATGAGCCAGGGTTTTTTATCGATTTTTCGCAATTACTCTTTTATTGTAACAATTATAGGTAAAATTTTTGACAATGTCATACAGCAGTGCATACAGCAGTGCATACAGTGTTTGTGCGCAGAGTACGTTTTAGGATGTATTAATTTTTCCCTTGTTTCTCTTGAAAAAACTGAGCTGTTCGGTCCTGCTGCCGGATAGTTGGTTACAGTGTACAAAGGTATATCAGTCATCTCAGATTGCTTCCAACAGCTGGTCAGTGTTCCCAAATAATCTTCAAACCAGTGCAGCCCTAATATGCCCTCTGTGGTGTTAACATCTTTTATACGATGGAAGCTGCTTGGCTCATTTTTTGCCCAGGCTTATAGGCGAGCGAGAAACTGGACAGAAAAAGGAAAGCACAAAGGATGATATGCAAACAAAGTTGTCAATGTTTCAATGAAAAACGAATACGAATGATCCTTTAAAAAAATGTACGTGGTCAGCCTGAGTATGACAAAAAAAGAAACGGAGAGAATGTTCAGAACACACGAACACAAAATGCTATTCGACTGTATGTATGTCCATGTGTTCGTTCACTAGCTGCTGATAATATATCTGCAACTACTAGTGCTGCTGCTACTGTTGCTGATACGTCAATTTCGTTTTTTCACCCAAAATTAATACAATAATTTTACTCAACAATACCTTCTGTTAATCTTCCAAATTACTGTGTAAACATACTGGCAAAAACATAGCACATTACCAATGGTTGAAACCGAATTGAAAATTCGATGACTTTCGGTGTTTATTTTTGCACAAAATAAGATATAAATTTATCTTTTTTTTTCTGAATCTCCTGAATTATGTTGATTCAACCAATTAAAAAGCAAACAAAAACACTTTTAATTTATTGTGATATAATTTGTCATATAAGTTATATTAAAATGTATCGTTCAAGTATATATTTTTACTGCAGTGTTTTCTGTGGTCTGGTGGTGGTCAGGTTTCAAGGCTACCAGATTGAAGTGGTTCAGCAATGATCAGGGTCTAAGGTTTCTGGATTGAGGACGTGCAGAAATGGTCCAAAGGTTACCGGATCGAAGAAGTCCGGCAATGGTCAGGTCCGAAAGTTGGCGTATCGATTAGGTACGACTGTACTAAAATTCCGCTCTTTCCTCGCTGAATCGATATGGCTTGATTGGACTTCAGAAGAGAATAAGATTTATTCCTCATTTTGTTGTTTCTATGTCCGTATGAAAGGCACGGCAAATTGTTGCAAACCGCCCAACGTTTTTAGCCCCCAATTTTATCATTTTTGTGGGTAAAAAAGTTAAACATCTCGAATGAACTTGTTTGGGGAATTTACTCTCTTACATATATATATATATATCATTGATTCGTAAAGTATTTTACGTCAAATCAAACGTCATAAAATCATGAACATTTCATTTATGTCTTGATATGTTTGAAAATAATAGGTAAATACAAAAATAGAAGCCCCTTACCCTATAAGTTTTGCACTGGCTCCCATCAATGTTCATTTTGTTGTTTCTCATTCTTTTTGCCAATATGCTCTTCTACTTTCCTTACCGGATGAAACGTTGAAATAACAAGCCTGACTGACGGGAGATGTGTACTGTAACTTTTGTGTTGTATTTTTTTAATGTTTTTATATATGAAAGAAGAGTTTGGCATACTTGAGATCCTTCGTGCTAATTAGGATAACTTACTGATGAGTAAATACGACCAAATTTTGGGAAGCAGTCTAAGAGTTCGGTGAAAAACAACCAAGGAACGGGCTTACCCCTGACATACCAACTATGTCAATAGATGGATACAACTTTCTCGCCAGAAAGTTATCTAAGCCTGATACAAGAGGTACCTGTATATATTTCAAAAGCTGTTGGAGGGCACAATAGGAAATACGCAACCTACAAAAAGTATATAATGACGATTCATGGGAATCAATTGAAGGATTCAATTATACAAAATCACTCATTGGCTGCATCCACCCGATAGTCACTTAAGGAGCTGAAACATGGAATTTAACCAAGAGACAGGTTCGCAAACTCAGAAGCATGCAACACGCACATGAGAGAATCGTGCTCAACCTCACATGGAGAAATCACAAGACAGCACAGTATATCAGGAAGAAAACAGGAGTCCGAGACATCATGGAATCTGTAAGAAAACTCAAATGGCAATGGGCAGGTTATATTGCAAAAATGGCACACAACAGATGTACACCACGACTCACAACAAGGATCGCCAGAGATCACATGCGAAACCGATGCCGACAGAATACAAGATGGAAAGATGAACTAGACAAAATACTGGCTCTACGACGCCCATGATAGAAAATTGTGGCGGATCCTGGGGAAGGTCTATGTCCAACGACAGACGTAAAAAGACTAATGATGATGATGATGATGATGATGATAGGATATTTGTTCGGCGTTTGTAACCTCCAATGAGCCAGGGCGTGAAACTTTACAATTCACAATTGGGACCAAATTCCCTACATTTTACCATTAATGCTTTTACTGTCTGTTGCTCTTTACGGACACTAAAATATTTTTGCATTTTTGCGCATCTATAGCACACAGCACAGCCAAGATATTAAGCACCATATACCACTGAATAGAGCCCACCTGGCATAGACAAGGCCAAACACCAACAATAGATGACCTGATTTTTACAAATGGTAAAGCAATTAATGTTAATGGACCTTGTCGGATCGAGTGGCCATGTAAGCATCTTCCTGCAACTCAAACATGGTACAACATGACAGATCTGTACTTAACGGCAACAAGACAGATTACGAATCGATGAGACACATTCTGGACATAAATTGGAAAGAAAGACTTTGCGATAAGACAACACAGGAAATGGCAGACATAATCCCGAAAGTCATCATGAATGTCAGGCGACAGTACACATCAAGTAACACCATTATATACGCATCACCAAGTAAAAAAAAATACCGGATGTGGCTATTGTGTTTAAATACTAAAGATGAACAAGATAACAAAAACTATACTAAGGCAAAACACGCGGCTGCTCACTAGCGCAGAGCTCTGGTTTCCGGGCTAGAATTCAGACCATTTAAGACCAGACAGACGCTAATGTGGTATCATAGCTAATGGAGGTTTGTCCCCAAGAGGCGTGATACTGTTCTGTGAAGTCACATTTCAAGGGGCTTAAGATTCGTCCTGAGATCTAAAGACCACCGGTCTCATTTCCTGTAAGACTATAGTTGCGCAGACTGGAGATAACCCACCCACATGTTCGCATATTTGGTGACCCCACATTAAACTGACCCTGTGTCGTCCTTTTATCGTAGTGGTTAAAGTGGATCGAAACTCATGAGTGGAGGAACGTGAGGGGAGTTAAAGAGTAAACTGGCAAAGGTGGTCAAATCTAAGCATAAGGCTTTTACGAACTATGTCAACAGTTGGGGGGAGCGAGAATACCCTGGATGACCCTTAAGAAGGGGATGGAACATATACAGAAGAGGACAAGGAAAAAGACAAAGGTATCGAATAGGAAATACTCAACAGTATTCACTCAGGAGGACCTAAGGTCAATACACAAAATGGCCCAAAAGGATATCCAGAATAAATACAACATTGACATCACAAGAGAAGAGTTTTTGAAAGAGTGGCAATTGTTACCTTTCATGTTTTACAAAGGCCACCGTTCCAGCTGCAGAAGAGAGTGTTTTTAGAGTTCGTAGTGTTAGGGTTAGTATGTTGAGGGTAATTGTTTAGGGTTCAGGTTAGGCTCATTCAGTGTTTAACCATAAAAAAATACCAACCTTAAGAAACATTTTATACGGAAGCTGGAAACGATGGTCATTTTAAAACGGGAAAGGTAACGATTGCTGGAGAAGCTTCAACTGAGAGTGGACAAGTCTCCATGTCCTAATGAAATATATCCACTAGTTCTCAATGAACTGGGACACACCATTTCAAATCCTATTTCAAGACAACTTGGATAAAGGAGTATTTGATCAATGGAAGGAAGCGACTTTAATTCCAATATACAAAAAAAAAGGATGACAAAGCCGTTCCAGCAAATTACCCCCTAGTCTCCCTGACGTCAGTCCTGCGCAAAATATTAAACTGCATCATTGCCAAATGAATATTCGAGCAGATAGCCTATTGGGTCCTCAGTAGCAGTAGATCATCTCTGATAAATCAATTGTAACAAATCAACAAGAAGCTCTGGACATCTTGACAGAAGCATTGAATTACAACAGGCCAATATATGTGATCTACTTTGACTACGATAAAGTATTTGACACAGGCCCTCATTTATGTCTTCTGACTAAATTGTTAACGTTTAGATGTAAGGATGATATATTGAAATGGTTTATAGGATTTTTAAAGTCAACAAAGCGAAGGGTCTATGTCAACGGAACAGTATCATTGTTGGCAGAGGTCACCAGTGGAGTACCATAAATTGTAGGGCCTCTGTTATTTTTGCTGTTTGTTATTGATATAACAAAGATACTTAAAAATGACATATCCATGTTCGCGGATGATACTAAACTATATAAAACCATCTCTGATATTCAAAAGGCCCACTACATGAACCTACAGAATGATCTGGAACAAATACAAGCTTAATCTACAAAGGAGATATGTAAGATTATGCATTCCGGTATAACCCTCAACAGAAATACAAAATGAAGAAGAAGGGCGGAACAACGCACTCTGTAAAGGCTGTAGAAGAAGAAAAGGGCCTGGGGATCAAGGTAGATCGAAGATTATCATTCATAAGACACATCCAAGGTAAAGTTAACAAAGCTGATCGGATACTGGGTGCAGTAAAGCATACTTTTAAAGCTTTAGACTGGGACTCCTTTCTACGTCAACACAAGAGCATCAGCCGATCCCACTTGGTGATATGGTCCCTCAAATTGAAGAGGAATAAGGATGCTTTTGAATTAGTAGAGAAAAGATCCAACTGGTTGGTACAATAAATCACACATCTTCCCTACTCGAAAATATTAAGAATTCTGCAATTTTCCGCCTTGGAGTACCGATGCCAGCGAGCTGATCTCATTCAGAGAAATAATATCATACAAGGCATAGATGGAATAAAGTGCAACAGAAGATATTAGGTATGTGAAAATAGCATGTTGAAAAAACGCTCGGCACACGATCAAGGTAACATGAATGGAAAATACTGGAGCAACACCAATTGGATTCAGGGAATTCATCTATTGTACAGTCACACCAGCTTGGAGCAACTTTAGTCAGTAAACAATAGAAACACCATCAATGAAGACATAAATAAGGCTGGAGAAGGATTCGAAAAAGAAAGTTTGTAGGAGAGATACTACTTCGCATTTTGATCAATTGGTTACCTAAATTACCTAAACTAAATATAATCATTAAATTCCTCTTGAAATAGTAACCGATTCGTTATTTATTATCTGGTTTTTAATTCTTTTCCAGGTACCTTTTGCTTACAGCTCCTTCTTTCAAATTCTTGAGTAGTTCTTTTCTAGGCTTCTACGCAATGTACATTATATTATTTCTTGTGACAGATTGGTTTGCAAGTAACAGCATGTGCTTTTAAAGTTTAAGCGTTTCTTGTAAACGTAAATATGAGTATTTTTTTCAAGAATTTACTTATTTTAGACACAAAAAAAGCCAGATTATAAACTATTTTCGAGGCAGGTTTGGTTAATTATTCAATGTAGACCACCACGTGACCAACGTCTTTAGGCGGCAAGCCGTGTTTGGAGTGATAAATCAAAATATTGGAATAAGTGATGATCCACAATCGCCTTTTTTGTTGGATAACTGAAACGTTTGAATTTTCTAAAAAAAAAAAACAAGCGGGCACAAACTAATGACAAAGTTAGCATAAAAATGTATTGTAAATCGAACCCCCACCAAAAACCCATGGGGGGAGTGAAAAAAAGTTTCTATTCTAGACATAATAAAGAGTAAATGTTGAAAATTTCAGCCTTTTATAGTTCCATTGGTGTGGCCTGCTAGCGTTATATATACATAGCTGGCCAAATTTTGTGACATTTTTGGTTGCTAGATCCGAATATAAACTCAGAATTCCTTATGGTTGGTGAAAAATCCAGATCTGGGAGGAAAACCCCAGCATTGGCAGCTTTGTATCTAGTGCATATATCTATGAGAGATAAATGATATGAAGTATCTTGAGTTGGGAGAAATACGTATTTGCTTTTGCGTTGACCAAATCTGAAAACCGCTAGATCGCTTAGGATTAGTGATAATATCATATTAGTATTGAAGCTTATCATGGCAATGGGCTGGTTATGTTGCAAGAATTTCAGATGACCGCTGGACATAACAACTCACAACATGAGTCTCCAGAGATCATGTGCGAAATCGTCGCCGACAGGAAGTAAGATGGCGTAAGGAGTTAGACAAATTAAGAAGGCACTGGCTCAACGACGTCCATGATAGAAAGGTGTGGCGAATCCTAGGGGAGGTTTATATCCAACAGCAAATGTAAAAGGATAATGATGGTGATATAATTACGGTTTGGTTGGAAGTTGTTAGAGCGAAGCATTTAGTTCATTTCAGAAATATATTTAATTATACATAGACCACCAAATAAAAAACATATATCTTTAGATGTGCTGGCATCTCTATCATTGATTGCCGTCACAGACGTACCGAAATGTAAGTTACGCCCCTTGCTTGATGTTTTCATCTAAATCTTGACGTTTTTGGTTGCTTTTGAGATGTCAGATGTTTTTATTTAGATGTTTTTTAATAATATAAGTAATTTTTTTATTAAAGTAAGAAGAACTCAAGCGATGAATCACTCTAGGATGGCAAGCCTTCGATAGAGCAAGCTCAACCTTCAAAAACAAGAAGGTACCATTCGTCCTAAACAGAAGTGTATACAACCGATGCATCCACCCAATAGTCACCTATGGAGCTGAAACATGGAACCTAGCCAAGAGACAGAGCAGCAAACCGAGAACTATGCAAGGTGCACATGAGAGAATCATGCTCAACATGGAGAGATCACAAGACAGTTTAGTATATCAAGGAAAAAACTGAGATCTGAGATATAGTAGAAATCTTTTGGAAACTCAAATGGCAATGGGTTAGCTATCTTGCAAGAATGGTAAACAACCGATGAACATCACGACTCTCAGCATGGATTAAAATACTCCAAAATTCACCCCACCGGGCGCTACGCTCGTCAGCGTTTCCTCATTATTCTTATTTTTTTCATTTTTTTTATTTTTTTTTTATTTTATTTATTTATTTTTTTTTTTGCAATACAAGACTTGGTTAGCAACAAGATAGAGAATGTATGATATAATAGGGAACGTGTCCGGTGGCCAGTCACATTTTCTGTCTGTCCGTTTGTCTGTCACACTTCAAGGAAAAAATATCATATCGAGTGGGATGGGGTAGAGAAGAGGTTCTGAGAGTGGAATCGCGAAATAATGAGAGCAAAATCAGGGTAAGGGTGAGCAAAAGGGTAATGATTGAAACATGAAGATACTCACTAAAGGAAAACGGCTGAATTCAGCCTATGAGAAAAGAATGACAAAAAGTAAAATTTGGTGGAATTGGATTCACTTTCGAGAGTTTGTAAGCAAAAGATTTGGTTGGTTAACAATCAGTTATGGTCGCTTCAAACAACTACCGCGCGTTTTATTTATTTATTATTTTTTTTTTTCCAAATACGATAGTGCTTCAGATTTACATCCCTATGTATATCGTTAGCAAAACAATGGGTATTTTACAAGCATATATATATATATATATATATATATATATATATATATATATATATATATATATATATATATATATATTAGGAAACTGTCACGCAAATATACGCTTATTAGAAACTGCCGGGCCAAACTGTCAAATAGGTTTCTTAGGTATGTATGTATCGCACGTACATGCCACACCAGTTGAGTTAGAAGGCTGAAAATTTGAACATTTACTCCATATCATGTCAACAATTTTTTTTTCTTTGTTTTTTTTTTTTAATCCCCTTTAGATAGGTTTTCGGTTGGGAGCGGGGGGAGGCAATTTACCATGTAGCTTTACGTTGAATTAGTCACTAGTTTGTATCTGCTATTTGTTTTCTTTTCAAATTCAAACTTTTTAGTGATCTAACAAAAGGTGAGACAAGTGGAGAAAAAAAATCTAATTGATCACTTCCAACACGGTATGATACTTAAAGACGTTGGTCACGTGACGGTGTCAGTCGAATGACTAATCGGACCGGTTTTAGCATCAATCATTTATAATATTCAAGACCTTAAAATGCAATGAGTCATTGATTTGTGTACATGTCGAAAAATCATTGATTGTATTTAGATTTCAATACTAGAATCTGCAGAACATGTTGAATATTACAATATTTAAATATAAATGATCCATGCACATTCCACCCAATAAATTTGACATGTTGATGACACTTTTATAAGGGGGACTACTCTTACTGGCACTGAACATAATTTTGTCAGGAACAAAATCGATTTTCATTGCAAGTAAGAAGTAATGGGTAAAATATCGTTTTCTTTTCTCCTATCAATAATAATTATCACATTATAATAATAATAGACATATTACTTGGTAAAAGCAGCTCAATTAGATATATTAAATATGGTGCAAGTTTTTATATGAGGTCCATTAAGGCCTCCTGAGTTATGTCCCTTATGATATGAAAATGAGCTCGCGTAATTTCCAAGGGGAATAATTCGGTAAAAATAAACAAAATATATTGTCTTGAATTATGGGAAGTGTTATTTTATCATCAAAGAATTTTTCAGGACAAATTAAATAAGCGACCAATTTAGCATAAACCTGGATTGTTAGTCGGAGTCTCCCCTGAAAAAAAATACTGGACATAATAAGGAGTGAATGTTTTAAATTTAGATTATACTTTTTGAATATTGAACAACAAAATTGAATGCAAGCAAAACAATTTTTTTAAATTATTCCAAGGCGAAGGAGAGCTTCTTTTCAGTCCAATACACAATGATAAAGTGACTCAGTTTATCACTATAAGGAAAATACTTATACAGGTACACCTCTGGTTCAGGGCCTGATTAAACATAATAGGGGCCTAGGGCAGAGGTTATTTTGGGGCCCCTTAACTTGAAGATATATATATGATTATAAATAGTGAGGTATTATATTGAAACACCTATTTAAAATGATTTCCCGTTATTACACGGTTAATATATCACTTGGCGTAGACAACATAAATGAAATAAACAGTTAAAGAAAATGGGGCTGCTGCAGGAATTTTCTCAAATTGTTTATTCTGTTTATGTTGTCTACGCCAAGTGACATATTAACTAATTACAGGAGATCAATTCAAATGAAAGTTTCAATATATATGTATATATCATATATATATTGATATATATATAGCCCATTGAGGTGTTACTACCCACTAGAAAGTATGCTGGTTTCATTTCAACCGTCTATATAAGGATACTTTATTTGATAATTCAAAGGTAGAAAACAGATTGATGGAAGCTTGATGGTATGCAGCATGGAAAAATTGACTTTAAAGTTTGTGGAAAAAAATTGCCAAATTTTTTAGTTTAATATGTTGATAGAGAATCCACTTGAAGTTTTTTATGTAATTATTATTCTTGAAAATAATATCATAAGTTGGTTTACATGCAGTCTGAGATCAAAACCGACACGATGGATTCAATATTCATATTGTGAACACTCAATAGAAATGACACAGATAGTGAGTTACATCTGTTGTTATACTTACTTATCCCTCATCGTTGAATATGTTTTTATGGTAACCTACATAGATAAGCCCTGTTTCAAAAAATTAAATCATGTGTAGTATAAAATAAGATCCAAATACAATACATTATAATAATACACTGTATAAAATAACAAACTACAGGTATGACATGAGCTATATATTAAAATTATTGCTGAAAGGGAAGTGGTGTTTGATCAACACTGATGGGGCGCCATGTTAATTCAACTGTTATGCTTTTAAAATCCCAGGAATAGTTACATGGTCAACCACTGATGATCCTAACAAGAGAGAATTTACTCTTTGTACCATAATAAGGAAGCATAGGTAAAAAAAAGTGGGAAAAGTACTGAAGAAAATTACAGAAATTACATTAACTGATATTGGGAAATAAATCACTGAACTGACACAAAAAAATGTTGAAAAAGTTTTTTAATGTTTAGTTTTTAAAGCTGTAAAGCTTTCCAGACAATATATATATATATATATATATATATATATATATATATATATATATATATATATATATATATATATATATATATATATAATCAGTAATTGGATAATGATAATCAACAGAATGATATTAATAGTAGACAATGTAGAAAGAAACAATAATGTTTTGATGATCAATCCTGTGAGTCTGGAGGTAGAGGTTCACTACCAGCCTCTTGAGGTGAGCCTGCCTATTCTAATGCCTGTGTTGACTAATGCACTGAGATCTTTATCTCAGATCATCTTCCCTTCTTGCCAAATCTAGCAACCCTGGATTTAGATAACATTTTTCAGGATGTGACTGCCATAGTATCTTGTCAACATTTGCGGCTCAAATATAAACTATGGAATAAGATCAAATTTATGATGCAGCTAATATGGAATAAATTCACTGTCTATCATCTATAAATCAAGCCACTGCACTTATGATAAGTGCATTCTATCTTATACCAAGCTTACATCATTTTGTGAGAAGTGGCTTCCTAGATATCAAAGCTGATAGTCTCCCTTCAACTATTGCCATGTCTGTGTGTGTGTGTGTGTGTGTGTGTGTGTGTGTCTCTCTCTCTCTCTCTCTATATATATATATATATATATATATATATATATAAAATATATATATATATATATATATATATCATTATTCTCGTATCTCTGCATGTCTATCCGGTGTCTGTGATTAAACTTTGGTATCCTATGATACCTTTCAGAGGTTGTGTAAGGCATGTAGTGTCTTTTAGATTTTAATTGCCGTGAGGGTCATTATAAGTAGGAGGGGGTTGAAAAATCTCTCAGAATTTAATAAGTGGTGGGGTCTGAATGAACCGGGGGAGCAGGGTTTGGTAGGAAACTTTGTCCCACCGACATAACATAGTGGGATTTGTACGAAACAAAGGAGTTTGAGAAAGATCCGTAGTAAGGATGGGGTAAAGTATATAAGAGGTAAAAAAAGTGGAGAATTGACAACAATGAAAAGATTCTTTTGTTTTTGAAAAAGAATTTAACTTCTTTAAAATCAAGTTTCTTGGTGGTACAAAATAGCTGAAATTACTGCCTACTATCAAACTTGCGTCAAACCAATAAGGTAAACCAAGTTCTCCCCCTTGCATTGCTCATGATTGATGTATCTTGATGGGGAAAACTTTGACAAGTCTGTTGTCCTCCTCTCCAACTATTAGGAATGAGAAAGTAGAGATGGACTCTCAAAAGTTAGTTAGAGGGGGGATGGGGCTAATAAAGAACTGGGGGCGCATCCTTTTTCCTCAATAAAACTTCAGTCCATAACAAACTCACTTTGTAAAAACACTAGTTATTACCCATGGAAAAATTCATCAACAGAAATTTCAAAATTTCCAGTGGAAGAGTCCATTGTTTTAAATGGTGAATAGTTGATATTTTTATCAAAAGTAGTATCTTTAAGTGGAGTGTTCCATTTTTATGGACAGAGTAACAAACAGAAAAGGTCACACTGTTGATTATATGAGGTGGGGGTCAATCAAAATTTGGGATGATCAATTAAAACATTGGAGGAAGGGGTTGATCAATGAAGAAATTACTTCTCTCACCTTTTGTTGGGGAGTTATTGCCAAAAAGTCTCAATTGTTGAAAATCACGTAGGCACAAACTAGGGATCAATTTAGCATAATTTTACATTGAAAACTGAACCCCCAATAAAAAAACCTGTAATGCGGAGGTAAAAACAAAAATTTTTTTTGTAGACATTATAAGGAGTCAGTGTTTATATTTCCAGCCTTCTAGCTACATACGTTGTGGAGCCTGTACATGTGATATGTGCACAGCTAGCCAGCCAGATCAACTTGAAAACTGAAAGAAATCTATGTTAACAGTTCTAGAGACAGTTTTGGTTGACGCGTTCTAGTTCACTGAGAAAAAAATACAATTGAAAATCGATCAAATATTGATTCAAACGTTTGAATTCTTCTGACCAGAATATGAAAGAACAATGTTGCAAAATATTAGGAAATATTAGAAACCATCAACCAAAACTGTCACCTAAACTGTCATGATAAGTTTCTTCAGTTTTCATGTTGGTCCAGTTTGCTATGTATGTATGTATCTATCATTTTTTACACCCACCCCAATTACAGGGTTTTTGGGGGGGTCAGTTTTGAATGAGGGCTTATGCCAAATTGGTCGCTAGTTTGTGCCCACTTTCTCTTTTGAATATTCAAATTTTTCCAGAGATTCAATTTAAGGCAAGAGAAGTAGCTCATTCATTGATCACCACTTATTTCAATTTTTTAACTGATCACCCCAACATGGCATGCTGCCAAAAGACGTTGGTCATGTGAGAGTTTCTATTGAGTGACAAACCAGACCTGTTTTCTTGAATCTAATTTTAATTACGTCTTCATTTTTGTTCTAACTTGGGGCAAAATGTCAAATTTTCTATCTGTGTGTTTTAATTCAATCAATTCATTCTTAATTCATTGAATGGAATATCGGCTTTTTCGGCTTCCTTTCTTTTACTTGAAAATGCTTGAGGCCAAGCAGTCAGCAGCCCAGAAAATGGAATTGGCGATCCGAGTTCAAACTCTGATTAAGACCTGCATTCACTTTACATCAATATCAGTGCTGTATGGTGCTTTGTATCTTGGGTGTGCTGTGTACTAAAGATGCACAAAAAAGCAAAAGTAATTCAGTGTCTGTGAAAATGAACAGTTGAAGCCTTTTTTGGCTCAATGCAGAGAAGGTGGTCCCAATTGTTGGAATTAGAGGATTAATGGGGAAAAAAGGAAAATTTGGATTAGACACTATTATCAGCAGATTATAGTGTCCAATCGAAATTCTGTTTTTCTTTTATTAATTCGCTCATTTCTTCTATTTGTTTGCCTCTTGTAACATCAAATGAGCGAGGGTGGGAAACATTAC
Source organism: Thysanoteuthis rhombus (assembly GCA_963457665.1). Taxonomy (NCBI): domain Eukaryota; kingdom Metazoa; phylum Mollusca; class Cephalopoda; order Oegopsida; family Thysanoteuthidae; genus Thysanoteuthis; species Thysanoteuthis major. The sequence continues at coordinate 48,428,600 of OY735213.1, forward strand.
AATTTACATGCGCAATCACCTTCCCTACATTGTTCCAAAAAGGTTTATATTGTCCGTGTTTATATTGTCCGTTGCTTTTTACAGACACTTTCTTTGTGCTTTTGTACGTCTGTAACACACAGCACACTCAAGATGCAAAGCACCATTGGCCAGAGACTAATAACATGAATTCATTTCTTCTCTCATCACTTCCCCAGCTATAAGTGAAATAGCAGATAAAGTGAGTGACGCCACTTCAGGTGCATGTTGCCTCTTGGTCAATTCCGTACACTATAAAGCTTGAGGACCTACCAAAATTGAGCCGAGACAGAGAAACACGTGATATATTGACTCAGGACAGGTATGACTGAAGCCATAGTCAGCATAAAGGCACTATTGAATAAATAATTTCACTATATACTCTTTTATACTCAGTCTTGAAAAAAGACAAGAGCGTAAGCAGAGCTGAGTTCGTCACTCAGTAGGAACCGTCATATGACCAATGTCATTTGGCAGCAAGCCGTGTTGGGGATGATCAATTTAAAATCCAAACTTTAATTCTGAAAGGGAGTGATCAATGTGTGAGTTGATTCTCTTGCTTTTTGTTGGGATGATCACTAAAAAGTCTGATATCTTTAAAAAAAAAACAAGTGAGAACATGGCCAGTCACAAACTAAGAGACCAATTTAGCATAAATCATCATCATTATCATCATCATCATCATCATCATCGGTCTTTTATCGTCCGTCATTGGACATATACCTCCAAAGGATTTGCCACACTTCTCTATCATGGGCATCACGGAGCCAATACTATCTGAATTTTTCTAGTTAGTCTCTCCATAACGTATTCTGCCGGCATCAGTTTTGCATGTGATCTCTGGAGATCCATGTTGTTAGTCAGGATGTCCATCAGTAGTCTGCCATTCTTGCAACATTGCTATTTGAGTTTTCTATCGGATATCTCGGACTCCTGTTTTCTCCCCGATATATTGTGCTGTCTTGAGATTTCTCCTTGTGAAGTTAAGCGTGATTCTTTCATGTGCATGTTGCATGCTTCTCAGTTTGCAAGTCAGTTTCTCGGTTAGGGTCCATGTTTCAGCTCCATGGGTGACTATTGGGAGGATGCATTGGTTGTATACCTTTCTTTTTAGGACAAATAGGATCTACTTGTTTCTGAAGGTTGAGCTTGCTCTGCCAAAGGCTTGCTATCCTAGAGTGATTCTTCGCTTGAAATTATCAACCCCACTAAAAACTTATTTTTGGGTAATAATTTTCAAAAGACAAAAAAAATAATATAAGGAGTAAATGTTTCAGTATTCAGCCCTCTTGCTCAATTGGTGCAACCAGTACATGTGATACATACATACATAGCAAACCAGCCCAACAGAATCACTTAAAAACTGGCGAAAGCTATGTTAACAATTTTGACTGTTTTGGTTGACAATTTCTAATACTTGCATTGGTAAAATACAGCAAAGTCCTTCAGTCCTTGTGCATATTCAAATGTTTATAACTTTTGCAGGAAATGTTATATAAAACCTCCAATTTTTAAAGATTTTTATGTGATGAATTCATTAATATTACGCTGATCATATCTTTTTTTTTTGCAGATTCTTTGAGTGATAAAAAATTGCAACAGCCGAGCTTAATTGCGTGTTGTGGCTGGCAGAATTGAAGTCAGTAACAGCTGTGAGGAGAAAAGTTCATGACTCGTTATGGAAAAGATGCATTTCATAAAAACCCAATGTACAATCGGATGGAAAAATATTAGGAAACTGGTTCAGTAAATGACAAAAAACAATCTGGGAGGCCTGAAAATTGGCTTGGTTGCTGTTTCACGAATGATGGCAGTTATCTTGAAGATTTAGAATTAAACTGCAGTTTGACAAGAACTTCATAACTGAGGTATTTCAAAACTGTTTACTATATAGTTGTATTATTTGTACATGTTGTACTATAGGACCAACCGGTACAGGATATTATGGAGATTTCAAAAATAATACATATTACATATCAGTATTAGATAGTGATTGATTTTCCCAATGAAGTGAGAGAAAGATGAGGCAAATCCTGTTATAGCAGGTCTGGTTGGTCACTCAATAGAAACCATCATGTGACCAATATCTTTTGGCTGCATACCATTTTAGGAGTGATCAATTGAAAATTTAAAAAAAAAAGGGGGGGTGATCTATGTATAAACTACCTCCCTCTACTTCTGTGGAACATGATCACTAAAAAAGTGATGGATGCTGCCAGACATAAACTAAGGGGCGAATTTAGGATAAATTTACATTGTAAATAGCACCACCAGCTTATTGGGTGGGGGGTAAAAAGACAAAAAGTCTTCTTTTTTTTTCTAAACAGTATAAGGAGTTTTTTGATATCTGACCTTCAACATTTTAGAGAAAAAAAGATCATCAAAGACGTAGTGAATAGTGAATTCATATTTCTCTTCCATCATAGATTTTACAAGTACACAAATACACTAGTAGGGATACCCAGCATTGCCCAGGGAAATCATGGCTTCAAATTTGACGTACAGTAAAAATTATTTTCTTCAATATATTCTTTTTTACCCAACATAAAATCGGAAAAAAATTATGAACTTTGAGGGATATTTCTTTACTTCCCATATGGGCTTATTCACTGTTGTAGATTGATGGACTTTGTTGAGTTGTGATCGGAAAATAACAATTAAAAAAATTGCAATGAAGGTAAGAAGTGGTGAAAAATCAATAATAATGGTTTACTTTAATTCATCTAATAAAAAAATAGAATCATCAAATCACTGTGGCCCAACAAATGGCCCTCCTGATCAACCAGCTGAGAGGGCTGTAGATTCTTCTGTTTTTGTTCATATGTGTGGTTGTGCATGTGTGTGTGTGTGTGTGTGCATGCGTGTGTGTGTGTGTGTGTGCATGCGTGTGTGTGTGTGTGTGTGTCTCTCTCTCTCTCTCTCTCTCTCTCTCTCTCTCTCTCTCTCTCTCTCTCTCTCTCTCTCTCTCTCTCTCTCTCTCTCTCTCTCTCTCCGGGTGCTCCTGGTCACATTTTTAGAGCTTCAACCTTGAAAACTTGCATGAGCACCCCATTAAGCACCGTGTAAAAATATATATTTTGTGTCTTTCCAAAAAAGTGGTTGGGGGGAACTCAAGGGTCATTTTGGAACAACACTGTCAAAATATTGGGTTAGTATTTTTTTTTTTTTTTTAGATAATCCCAGAGAGAAGATTTATATTTTTTGATAATTTTAGACAATTTTGAGATAATTAGTTCTGGTACATGCCCAGGCTACGGTTATTTATTTATGTGAGGTACAGTTATCATTACTTTCAATTTCATTATTAAAAATGATCTAATTTATTAGTCATGGTCGTGGTAGCACACAGCCACACTTCACAGATAGTACACCTGAAGAAGGCTGTAGAATGGATCTGCTGAAACATTGTGTGAACAACAAAAATGACCAGAAGAATAAATTCAATGGTCCAAAGAAACACTCAAAATGTTAGATGACTCAAAATTATAGACAATGTCTAGAGAATTTCTTAATATTGATGCCAGAAATTACTTCAGAAACTGGCAAAGATTAATAAGCCTTATTGACCTAGAACTAAAGCTTATTGGCTCTTGTCCAACACTCTTAACTACTGAGTTATATAAATGTACCCAATTCTAAATGATGCATGAGAGTGGGTATGGTACCTGATAGACCATACAACCAAATGGTAAGATATGAGGAGATAAGATTAGTTGCTAAGATTAATAAGCTTCTTCTGGTTAGTAATTACTTCCTCAACTTATGGGCTTCAATCCACTGTTCTTGTCAGCAGATAACATAATGTTTGTACCTTGCGCGAATGAATCACTCTAGCTCTCATGTGTGCCAGAACTAATTACCTGAAAAATCATCTAAAATTATCTTAAAAATAGATCTTATATCTAAAATTATCTAAAAAAGATACCATCACCAGATTTGGGTATTGTTGGTCCAAAATGACAATAGAGACCCAAAAAAGCACTTTTAAAAAGAATTGTTTTTAGATGGTGCCTAGTGGTGTACTTATGCAATTTACAAGGTTGTAGCCCCAACAATGTGACTAAGAGTGTCCAGAGAAACACAGACAGATAAGCAAAGAGAGAAGAATCTGTTGCCAACTATGTTGATTCAATAAGTTCAAATCAGGGTTGCAATTTCAGCCACTTTATGGACAATTTTGGCCCTTTTGAAAAGCATTTGGCCATCAACTTTTCGATTTGGCCATATTATATTTTTGGTCATTTTTTTGTCTTTTTCTCATTTATTTCTTTCTTTTGAGAAAAAAAGGTTTCCAGGTATTTTTTTTACTTCCTCCCCATGAAACCCTAATTTCTGCAGGGACCTTTTGGAGTTAAAAAAAGTCAATTTCCCAAAGTTATGCTAGGGGTTCTACTTAAAATATAATTGCAATGCTAAACTGGACCTTTAATTTCCAACATTTGTATGGAACAAAAAAGTTGACTTTGTTGAGGTGGTACTTTTAATAAATTCTAATTTTAGTGTATACTGCAGTACTGTGATGTTTGTAAACAATTTTAGCATTTGGCCATTTTGTGTATGTTTTTAGCCAGAATATCTCCAACTACCAGGCAAAACAGCGCAGTGTTTCAAAATTTAGCAAAAAAAGGTCAAAAATAAAATTTGATTGGAATTTATAATTTTTCAATTTTCTATTGGTATTTATTTATGATAATGTTGTGATTATAAACAAAATTTGAATTTTAATATATATACAACAGAAAAAAAAATGATGAAAAATTTTTGCATTGTCCATTTGATATATGAGAAAAAAACTAAGAATAGCATAAACAGCCAACATTTTTGTCTCTATATATTATTCTTTGAAAACCTATCCACAGCTATCTGAAAGAATACTTTTAGAATATGTCTTAAATTTTCCAATGCTTTTTTTTATGTAGCCTGTTTGTGGAACTTGCTTGATATCTGACTATAAAGTTTAGTTAAATTTTAAGAAATTTAAAGAAAATTATCATTTTTTGAAAATGCTCTTGAAAAATTATTTTTTGAATATTTCAAAATATGATTCAATTACAGTAAAAAATAAAGCATTTTTTTTTATCTAGAGCATAATTACAAAAATGAATAAAACTTCATTTGTGTAAAATAGATTATATATACTTTGAAATAAAGAAAATATTTCAAATTTCAATTTTTGTGCATTATAAAACAATCAGCTGAAATATTTAGAAGAATTTAAGGAAAAAAAAGTAAATAATATGTATCTGGTAAATGTTCCTCTTTACTGATAATATGGTAAAAAATTTCAATTAGTTTCATACATTTTTATGACGTGAATGAATGTATATTAGAGTGTTGAATAAGTGTTCCCAATGTAAATTGTTGAAGGAAAGGCATTTTTAATTCAATAATTGAATAGAGAAATCAACTCCTTTAAAAATTGGATAAATGAGAATGTTTCTGAGAAAACTTCAAGCAGTTCTTATAGAGATTAAGATGTCATACGCAGATCAATTAAACTTGGTACATCAAAAAACTATTTTGGGCCATGGAAAAACCGATGAGCATTAGTACAAAAAGAACAAAAGCTCTTTCTCAGAAAGGGAAGAAATAGCTTGATGGTCATAGAATGCAGTCACAAGTGGACCGTGAAAAAGCGGTTAATTTTGATCTGCTACAAAGCAAACAGAAGAGTGAACCTGAGAAGCAGATGATGAAGTGGATACACTCACCTATGCTCTCTCTCCTGCACAGGTGAATGGATATTCGTGGTTCATGATTGTTTTGGCAGGGAAGGGGAAGTGCGCTTCTGGCCTGAATGAGTTAATGTTTACATAAAATGGAAATAATTATTGGGTATTTCATCAATAGAGTTTCTTATGAATTTCAAATATTGGTCAAATTGCTTAGCACACTTCCCTGAGAGCCTGGTGGTTTTGCTCCTTGAGGGGCCACCTCCAACATTCAGTGGGATTTGTTAACTTTGCCTAACTCTCACTTCTGAGACTTGTGTGAGGGTAAAATTTCTGTACCACTCACTAATATTTTAAATCCAGCTAGCCACTCAACGGTTATTTTAAGTGACTAAAACTGGCTGGATTTGATAATAATTGGATAGCTTTCATTTCCAGGTAACTGGGTAAATTTTTAAAAAAGTCATACAAAGGCTCCAAAAAATGAATATACTGCATATTTATCATTTATTAAGACAATAATAAAAATAAAAGCCACTGTTTTGGTTGGCAATCTTTGTAATAATGCACTATTAGTTATAACAAAAAAAAAAAGAAATGCACACTCTGAATACTTTATTGCTACGAATAGAGACATAACTCACAACACAGTGATGGGTCAATTGCCCACTTAAAAGCTCAAATCACCCACTAGCTGGTGGTATCACCCGGGTTAGCAATCACTATTCTATATAGTTAGTAGAAATACAGTGGGTGAACTACTATTCGTAAAGCTTTTGGGTAGGGGGCCTCCCCTCCAGTTTGGCTCAGTCAGTAAGAGAATCAACTACTGATCACTTAGTCATGATTTCAAATCACAGTAGGGAAATGTCAGTTCTACACATTGGTTTGTTTTAATGTGACTTCATAGACAAACAGTGCAGAGTTTACTCTCCTGAATTTTGGCGAGGATTGTTGTTGTTGTTCTTATGACAGAAACACAAAGACTTGGACTGAAGTTCAACTCATTTGGGCATGAGCTTTTCTAAGGGTTTCAAAGCAAGGACATAATAGATGGCTCCAAGTTTTTCTCATTTTCCAAGAAATCCTGAGAAGTTATATATCATTTTTAAAGTTATAAGATATGGATTTCATTTATGACCTCATGATGTATTCAAAATGGCTTCAAAATTCACAGCGCAAATATGTACGCTTCTGGACTGAATGAGTTAATGCTTACATGAAGTAGCGGAAATAATTATTAGACACCCCACCAATAGAGTTTCTTGTAAATTTCAAATATTGGTCAAAGAGCTTAACACACTTCCTTGTATACAACAAATAACATGGAGCCAAGCAATAATATGAGCTGTTATAAATCTTTGTGTACCTATACACAGTTGAACTACTTATTATTCTATTCAAAGATCAATCTGAATATTTTCATAAACTTTCTGGTTATTTTTTTAAATTGGCCAGATTTTGGATATCGTAGATTTTTAATGGCTAAATAAGGGGAAGAAATTAGCCATATCTAACCAAAAATGGCTAATTTGGCAATTAGTTGTGATTCTTTGCAATGAAGGTCAAACTGTGTTTTGATTGCTTCATCATCATCAGCAGCAGCAGCAGCAGCAGCAGCAGCCTGTTAGTGTCTGTCGTTGAGGTTTATAATCACAGGCTTCCTTATCTGATTAGTACTGAGACTATTTGATATGAACTTCGCTAAGTTATTTTACGATGTATTATCATCACATTATTCTTTTTTCTGGTTTAAGCAATGAAATTTAATAAAAAGTTTTATGATGGCAAGAATATTTCCATTCTCATAAAGGTCACAATTTCTTTGGTTTGTAAGAAAACACACCTCTGTTGACATTATCTATGGAAAAGTTAAATGGAGGATTCAATTGTAAAATCAATTTTGATCTACCTGCTCTCTCATACATGCAAATTTTTGAAAAACACATCCAAGGGTAGAAATAGGTGGGAGTCGTATTGCAAAAATTATCTTGTGATCTTTTCCATAAATTTCTGGAACTTTTTACTGATGTAACTTTGCTCTAAGAGATTCTACAAGTTGTCAGTTGTCATTTGAAAACTGTTTTGCAGACGTTCAAGCAAAGAGTTTGATTTTTTTTTTCAAGGTCACCATTTACGTCAGAAGAATATTTTTTATTGCCAGAACATCTGCAACTTTCTGCAATTTCATCGGATTTATTATCTGTCAAGTTGAAAGTTAATGCAGTGTAGTAACACTTCAAAGAAATAAGTATGAAAGCTCAATCATCATTATCGTCATCAGTCTTTCATTGTCTGTCATTGGACATAAACCTTCACCAGGATTCACCAGACCTTTCTATCATGGGCGTCGTGGAGTGAATACTTTCTGAACTTGTCTAATTCGTATGTCCATCTTGTATTCTGTTGTTGTCAGATACGCATGTGACCTCTTGGGATCCATGTTGTGATGTCCATTGGTTGTCTGCCATTCTTACAACATGACCAGCCCATTGCCATTTGAGATTTCTAATGGATTCTATGATGTCTCAGATTCCTGTTTTTTCCCTGATATATTGTGCTGTCTTGTGATCTCTTGTGATCTCTCCATGAGAGGTTGAGCATAAAGTTTAATAACAAACAATAACAATTTTTTTTATACTGAGTTAAAAAAGATTCAATGATAAAAAGTTACAAAACATACTTACAAAGTTGTTTTATTTCTATATCAATGGAAAGAGTAGAGGTTTTTATTTTCATAAATTTTTTTTTTTTGTATTTAAACTTCAGTTTCTGTAAAAGAAAAGTGATTTGAGTCGTCTGGGGAAGTTGAGTTTCTGCAGAGCTGGCCCATCCATTAGGCAAACTTGGAAGTCCCTCTAAATCCCACCAAAAACAGAAAAGAACTTTTCCTCACGTAGATTTCAATTAGGTTGAGATGTTGAAGGCAGTTCTGAATCTAGACATAATTTTCTTCATTTTGGAGTTCCGTAATAAATCCATTCTTCCTCACCAGTGACTATAACATCCGGAGATAATTTTTTTGTGCCAAGCAAGAAGAAAAAGGCAAGTCTTCACAATGTTCCTTTTGGTAAGTCCATACATCTACGAAGTACAATATCTAAAATGTTTAGCTTATGTAACATGACTACCTAATTTTTCCATTCAGAAATAAGTGAAAAAATTTTTTCTAGAAATTCATGGTTGAAGATTGAGACAATGTTTGGTTTATCTACCATACAGATACAAACGAAAATGGGAAATAAAAGGGAGTTCACATTTTTTGATAAGTCAACATTATCAGTTGGGGAAGGTGGGATAAGTTGGAACAACTCACTTTCGGGTGAAACGGAGAACCTGGTGAGGACTGTGCTTCCGTACTGCTTTTCAACTATTGGTATTAAGGTTGAATGAGAGGCTCTCACAAGATGGCAGCACAGTCCTCACCAGGTTCTCTCTTTTGGCAGAAAGTGAAGTATACCAACTTACCCAACCTACCCCTATATGCAAAAACAATCTAAAGGTAAAAAGTATCTAAAAGAGCAAAAATGATGATGATGATGCTGATGATGATGATGACACCATATGTCGGATGATCACTGATGAGGAATGGATAACAGCAAGTCACCTCACATCTCCAGTTCTCCTATCAGTATCCCTGGTATCTACAGCAACGCTGTTGTTCGTCCAGTACCAATTATATCATTTACGTATCAGCATGCTCATCATAGCTGAGTGGTATTTAGTCTTCTCAGATCTCTGGCCGTCTTCTGAGCACCCTTGCAGATCACAGCAGTGCTGTGTTTTGTACTGCTCTGACCTTCCCTCTGGTTTTTTTAACTATTCTACCACGTTCATTCTAGAAGTCTGATCATCTCTGAAGGCTGAGAGGTCGTTAGTGTCGGATCTCCAGCACCCTTCTCAGTATTCTCCTGGACCCCAGCAGTGCTGTGATCTGCTCAACCAACCCTCCCTCTTATCTCCAATCTTGAATTAAGTCTGTGTTTTATTAACCCATTCTCTTTTCCATCATTGTTATTTACTTCTCTCAATCAACTCATGAATTCATCCCTATGAAAAAAAAAAGGTGGGAGTAAATTTTGATTGAAGTTACCTTCCATGTACTATTTGGCAATTTTTTTTTTTTTTCTTCAATTCAATTCACAAAAGAGTTCCATTTTTTTATCCCATTCATTGAAGAGTTCCACAGCAATTACAATTGGTCTATGAATCTAAAAATTGAGAAAAGTGGAGAGTGGGGTTAATATAGGGTCAAGGATTCCACAAATGGGTTGAAAATGAGAGAAGTTTCTTAACTTCAGATGTAAATGTTTTAGTTACGACTGCCAGACTCGAAGAAATCAAAACCAAAAATCAGATGCCCTCAATTGACTCATTGATAGCTATTTATTGATTCATGGAGATTGTGAATGTGGTTTTATGGTGCAGCAACTCGATGTAATCGGCATGGAGTGTCAATCAAGTATTATAAAGTCTATTTTAGCACTATTAGTTATTCAACAGTATATGCATGTGTCTATCTATCTATCTATTTACCTATATATGTATTTGTATATATATATATATATATATATATATATATATATATATATATATATATATATATATACAAAGTAAAATCAAGAATGCTACATAATCTAATACAATATCCAATTTGTGATGGGTTCATTTCATAAAGTGTTCAATACATAAAGTCAAGTTAGAGTAGAGCTTCAAATATGATGAAATAGAGGATTTGCTGCACAAACATATTTATGTTTTTACCCTGTTTAGGCTTCGATGTGTCTGCATAACCAATTCTCTATTTCATAATATACATATATATTTATGTGTATATATATATATATATATATATATATACATACATATATATATATGGGCACCAATCAGTTAGCCCTTTGCTCCATCTATTGTCCCTCCTTATTGCTATGTGCCCAGCCCATCTCTATTTTTGTTACTGAATTATTACTTGCCATGTTGATCTTTTTCTATTACTGAGAGATATTCCAAAAATTGCTCTTTCCATTGTTCTCTCAGCTATTGAACATTTGTTTCAAATAGTTTTGTAATTTCCAGGTTCCGCAATCATACACCATGGCTGGTATTATGCATTGATTGTATACCTAGTGTTATTTGTGCATATTGGCAATTACCTTTTCAGTATGTCTCTATTTATACCAAATGCTTTCCAGCCAATTGTTGTGCACTGTGGTCTCTATGGTCTTTCTACATGCATATATGTATGTGATAACTAATGGATATTAGTATCTGACATGGTGAATAAAGAATGACAATTTGGGAACTAAATTCTTGCTCGGACCAAATTATTCACAGTACTGAGCAAAATAATGACAATGATCGGAAATTAAAGAAATAAGCCTCAGGTAGGATATGAACTCATTTCCAATGTAGACTAGGTTTGCTTTAACCGCTTGAGCTACAGAGGCTATACATATATATATATATATATATATATATATATATATATATATATATATATATATATATATATATATATGTATTCATACTCACAAGTTTACTTCCTTTTATTTATTTTTATACTAAGGCATTCATCATCATCACCAGTCTTTTAACCTCCGTTGTTGGACATAGACCTTCCCCAGGATTTGTCACAAATTAGGCGTTGCGGAGCCAGTATTTCCTGAATTTGTCCAGTTCATCTGTTCATCTTGTGTTCTGTCTGCCTCGGTTTTGCATGTAATCTCTGGGGATCCATGTTGTGAGACGTGATGTCCATCGGTTGTCTTTCATTCTTGTGACATGGCCTACCCATTGCCATTTGAGTTTTTTAATAGTTTCTATGATGTCTTGGACTCCCGTTTTCTTCCTGATACACTGTGTTGTCTTGTGATCTCTTCATGTAAGGTTGAACATGATTCTCTCATGTGCACATTGCATGCTTTTCAGTTTGAAGGTCTGTCTCTTGGTTTGGTTCCATGTTTCAGCTCCATAAGTGACTATTGGGAGAATGCATTGGTTGTATACTGTTCTTTTTAGGATTATTGGAATCGTTTGTTTTTTGAAAGTTGAGCTTACTCTACCAAAGAGTGATTCTTCGCTTGATTTCCTCCTCTTTTGAGGGTCTCATGGAGATTCGTTATCCTAGGTAGGTGTAGTGGTCTACCTTGCCGAGTTTTGCATCTATCTTGACAGTTATGATCTTATTCTCAACATGATTGTTGCATATGATTTCATTTTACTGAAGTTCATGTGTAGGCCGACTTTTTTGCTTTCTTCGTTTAGTTCATCTAGCATTAGTTGGAGGTTGTGTAGATTGTCTGCAAAAGGGACGATGTCTTCTGCTACAGAGGAATCAAAATAGACGGTGAATATCTGAGGAACCTTAGATTAAGTCATTAAACAGCCACAAACATTTGGAAATCAGTATGAAGAGTGAAGAAAAGCTCTATCATCAAAGGGCCTTCATCTCCCCAATTCTTTCTGTTGCCCCCCTGAAAACCAAGAATTGTTTTTTACCCTTATTTCTACAGGTATTAACAAGTTTCATATAACACGTATCTGTAGATAAGTATCGAGGAGATATAAAAACCGTGATGCAATCTTTAAAAATCTGAAAGAACTGTTTATCAGTTTTAATAAAAAAACTGGTATCATCGCACGCACAGATTTAGTGGGGATGTCCACCCTCCTCCCACTGCTCGGACAGACAACAATTGAATTTTCTCAAAAAAAAATCTAGGTTAAGAAAATCTATAAATAAAAACCCAAGTAATAATTAGTTGACCTCAAAACACACAGATTTATTATATCCATTATCTAATTAGACGGAGAGAGTAAAAAGATTCCCCCCCCCGCCCCACCTGCTGGAAATCTTGGATCAACCCCTACATTAAATCTTTTTTTAGGTTTATCGCTAAGTTGATAATATGGATGAATTACAACATGGTGAAAAATATTTTTGCTGACACCGCTAAATCAGTTTTCACAGTAATCTCTCCAGCAATGATCCCACTATATTTTGGTCGTCAGGGTGTGCCATAATCAGCTGTTGTGCAAATTTCTCCATGCACATAATGAATGCGAGTGCAAATGTAAACTTGAAAATGATTCAAGAAAATTTTTTTAACAGCCTCTCTCCCATAGCTAACTGTATCAGCATTTTTTGATATAATACAAGTATGATTACATCAGTTAAGCTTTTATTCTATACTTGGCACTACTTTTTTCATTTTATTGTTCCATTAATGAGTATTTCTTATTGCGTGTGATGTCATGTTTCAATCAAATGAGGGTTTCAAGCAGCTTTGATACGAAAAAACACTCCTAGATATAACAGTTTAATATGACGGTTTTACATGTGATTTCTCCTTGAGATTAACATTGTGGCTTGTGATGTCCATCGGTTGTCTACCATTCTTGCAACATGACCGGCCCATCGCTATTTGAGTTTTCTATGAAGTCTATGATATCTCGGACTCCTGTTTTCTCCTTGATATATTGTGCTGTCTCGTGATCTCTCCATGTGATGTTGAGCATAGTTCTTCATGTTTGAGGGTCAGTCTCTTGATTAGGTTTGATGTTCCAGCTCCATAGGTGACTATCAGGAGGATGCTTGATTTCTTCTCCTTTTGAGGATTTCATGGAGATTTGTTGTCCTAGGTAGATGTAATGGTTTACTTTCTTTTGCTTTACATTTTCAACTTTAATTGATGTGTGTTTGTCTTCAACATATTTGTTGTACATGACATTTGTTTTACCGAAGTCCATGTGAAGTCCAATTTTCTTGCTTTGATTAATAACTATAATGACGATTGATACATAAGTATTATTAAAGTCACTGGAAATAGATAAATCAAAACTCATCCAACTCATTCAATACATTATTTTAGGCAACTAATCTCTTGTGCACAACATTAATTTCATTTGTGCACTGGTTGTAAAACCTGTTTGCACAAACACATACACACTGCTTAGAGAGAATGATGCTGTTAAGCTATCAATGTTAAATGTAGACCTGGCTTAGTCCAATGAATATCTTGGTAGATTTCCTGAATCCAGTGACAAAATAAGAATAACTCTTGTTAGCCTAAAATGAATAATCTCTCCCATGAAAGAAAAGCAGTTTGTTATTACTTTGAATAAATTTGATTGTCAAATTGTTTTTATTTGTGCGCTGTTTTTAATCGAGTGAGTGAAACGTCAAAGGTTCGAATGGAAATAAACAAGTTTTTATTCATTCTATTTGTGCGCTGTTAACATTGAGTAAGCGGGTGTGTGAAACAATGAAGGTTTTCTGGAAATAAAGTTGTTCTATTTTTTTCCATTTTTGCACCATTTTTACCAAGGGAGATAATCATGACTTCGTATTAAGGCTAACAAGAGTTATCTCATTTTACTGCCAGATCCAGGGGTTCAACCAATATTTTATACACTCACAGCACCAGGCCTGAGCAAGCCCAGGCAATGCCTGGGCTCCAAACAGCCTTTCCCAGGGAAAAAAAATTTAATCCTAATGTATCTATTACTTATATAAAAACAATTCCTGCCCATATAATTTTCAGGACAATCTTCATCCAGGCAGGTGCAAAACACTGACACAGCTACTGATCTTACATTAATATTGTAATTTAATGTTTGAGTTTATGAATTAAGGATTTATTTTTTATCCAATATCTCAGTAAATGCTCCATTATTTAGCTATAAGTAGGTATAATATTTTCTGTTGGCAATATTTGTGTTTGTCCTGCTACAGTTTCATGAGGATATAGAATAAACTATAAGTGTCATGTTCGTGAGACTTGAAGTATATAAGTGGTGCATCAACTACATTCTGTCTGAATGAAATCATTGTGTGCGAGAAGTCAACCCAAACAATAGGATATTCACTGATCAGCCAAAACATTATGACCAGTGACATGCAGCAAAAATGACAGCTGCTCTCTTGTAACAACTGCGCACTTCACAGTCAAAGGTATATAAGTATGGGCGTATAGGAACTCATTCCATAAGGGTGGGGGTAAAAAGGCTTCATTTGCCAGAAATTTTCCACTGTTTTGTCCGAATTACACTGATTTCCCTTAAATTTAACATGTTTTGTCCGATTCTTACACCCATGTATATAAGCCGTTAAGCCGGCTTTTACTTCCGTAATTCCCTGTGTATAACCTGATATCATAGATAATCAGCACTCCTGATTAAGTTTCAAATTCGAAAGAAAAATGTATGATCCATGTATACTGTGCACCACTATCTTTGATCTAATCGGTATCTCCAAAATGTTTCTTGCAAGTAAGAAAATGTGAATTTTAACCTAAGACCCCCTAAGTAATAAATATTATTCATCTTCAAATGTATGCTAGTTATGAATGATTGAGTTTCACAAAGAGCTGTTACTATGGAAGCAACATAGTCATTGTCATTGGTGTAGCTGACGATGAACAAAGAGTAGGCAGAAGTCAATATGTTTCATTAAAACATTGAAAACTCACGGACCCATTCTAAAAAGGAGATATTCCGCCAGACCCCTATTTTTAGCATTTAGATTTTAAACTGTAATCAAAGGACTGCCATAATGAACAATTTTGACCTTTAAAAATCATATTTATTCTAAACTGATTATATTCATTTGAATTCCAATATGTAGTACAGGTCGGTGTATAATAATTCTGTTTTTTTATAGCTGTGCAATGGATGATATTATTTCTCTGTCTCAAGACTCGCAACATCAGATTTAGAGGAAACACTTCAGTAAACGTTGGTTAACGGTCAGGTCCCCAGGGGACCATGGACCCCAGTTTAAAAAACCACTGAATCAGTTGAATGAATGAACAGAAATTTAACACGTAAAAAAGTCATATACTACCTTTGCTTTCAGTCAGTGTATTACATTCTGTTATGATTGTATGTGTATGTGCATGTATTTGAAAAAAAAATCATTATGCCTCGTTATTATTGTGTCAACTGCTTGCGTATTCTCATGAAAAACGTAAAAATGATAAGAAGGTCATTTTAGCCAAACTCACGCTTTCATAATTTTATTATTTTAATCACCTGAAAAGGCTATGATGTATTTTCATGGTAAATTACTACCATGTTGAGTATGTTTTCAGTTTTCTATATAGTCAATTATCATTATGACAATAGTGGCAGTCAAACGGACATTCTACATCCAACAGACAGTGCTGGAAAAATGTCCTGCAATTATGTTTCCACAGATAATATGCACCTGGATTTTTTAACCCAAAATATTCAGAAAAAAATGCAGGAATTATGGTACTTCATTTTGATATGCCTGGGGTACAATTCCTCAGTTATGGTCGAGAAGAAAGATTTGGGTAACTTTGATGAAGGCCAAAGTGTTACAACCAGAAGACTAGGTCAGAGCGTTTCCCAAATGATATAGCTTATGGGGTGCTCATGTTCAGTTGTGGTCAGTAGCACTGATCTTGGATGGAAAAAATCGCAAACCAAAAACAAGAGATTGAGCAGCCAAGACTTATCAATGTGAAAAGTAAACGGAGGCTTTCTTGATAAATACAAGCCAAGAGAAGCATTACTGTGACACTTATTGCCAATAGCTTTCATCAAGGTGGACAAAAGAATGCATCACAACACACAGTACATCAATCATATAGGGCTGTCTAGCCACAGGCCAGTTAGAGTACCTATGCCACCCAATATTTGTCACTGCAAACATCTTTGATGAGCACAAGAGTATTAGAACTGGATTTCATATCAATAAAAAAAGGTTGTCTGGTCTAGTGACATCTTTCAGCGGGATGGCATACCCTACCACAGTGCAAGAGTTGTATGAAAACAGTTTCAGGAACATGAATAAGTCTTCACAATGTTAACCTGGCCATCAAACTTTCCAAATCTCAATCCCATTGAATACTTATTGGATGTGTTGGTCCAACAAGTTCTTACTACAGAACCTCCATTAGTAAGTTCAAGGACCTGCTAGTAGCATCCTGGCACCAGATCCCAGAAGAAACATTTAGAGGTCTTGCGGAGCCCATGCTTAATGGGGTAAGAGGTGTTTTGCAGGCACAAGGATGACCAACTCTTTATTAAGCAGATGATCATGATGTTTTAGTTCATTATGGTAAATGCATAAGAGAATAAGAGAAAAGAACTTACCATAAGTGAATCTAGGTTGTCATTTGCAAAGAACTCAAGCTGTCTAGAGCTGGAAGTAGTTGAGCAAAATTAGTTCTATTCCAGTCTAACTTGAAGTGATTTAGATGAAATGAATTGAAGTGTTCAGATTGGACTCACGGATATGACTATTTTGTAAACATGATATAAACAGCCTTTTTTGCTCATAGTCTGGGAGATCATCTTATTGTTGAAATATTTAACGTTATACAACAAAGAAATGTGTACACAGGTCTGGTTAATCACTTAATAGGAGCCGTCATGTGGCCAACATCTTTTGGGCACAAGGCTGTGTTGGGGATGATCAGTTAAAATAATTTAAAAGGGCCGATGATGAAAGAGCTACTTCTATTGCTGAGCAGTGAACACTAAATCTCAAAAAAAAAAACTGCTGCCAGACACAAACTAAGAGATTGATTCAACATAAACTTACATTGCAAATTAGAATCCCCACTAAAAAACTATTTTCTTGACATAATGAAGAATAGCTGTTGAAAATTTCAGCCCTCTAGCTCCATCAGTGCGGCCTGTACACATGACGCATACATAGCCAGCCAACCAGACTAATTTGAAAACTGAAGAAACCTATTCAGTTTTGGTTAGAGTTTTGATTGAAGGTTTCTAATAAACAGGTATGTATTGAGACCAGTGTTTTAGAATCAAGCAGTGGATTCAATTTCATTATTATGACATCATCAAAATTTTCATATTAGAAACTGCCAACCAAAACTGTCACCTAAACTATCAACGCAGGTTTCGTCAGTTTTCAAGTTGGTCTGTCTGGCTAGCTATCTATATATGTGCCATGCGTACAGGCCCCATCAATGAAGCTCGAGGGCTGAAAATTTCAGCATTTTCTCCTTATTATGTCTGGAAAAAACAGAATTTTTTTTTAGTTTTTTTAGAATCTATCCTCTAAAAAGGTTTTTAGTAGGGCTTCAGTTTACAATCCAAGTTTATCCTAAATTGGCCCCTCAATTGGGCAAGAGAAGTTACTTATTCATTGAACATACCTTTTTCCGATTTTTTAATTGAAATATCCCCCAATATAGCACGCTGTCAAAAAACTTCGGTCACGTGTCCATTTCTATCGGGTATCTCTCGTAGTGCTAAGAGACGTAAATCATACAAGTGTTGTGGAAAAATCGACCTTGGTTGATTCACCATCGCCCCAATCAATGATCTGACTAAACTACAGAAAAACATGATGGCTAGGCGTTCTTCCATTTTCAGTTGTTTGTCTGTCTTTGTCAATGCTCCGGGTCTCTTTTTTGTATAGAGCCTTGAAAATTTACATGTGTAAAAATAATTCATTTTCATTTTCGTAAAATTTGCCATTTTTCAATTGTTTTTTCATAGGGGGCTCAATTTACAATGATAATCCATCGTAAAATGGACACACTCTTTCCAGCACTGCTGTAACATAGCATTATGACGTAGGCATTTGTGGAAAAGCTTAATTTGAATGAGAGTCAGAGAGAGAGACAGACAGGCAGACAGACAGACAGAGAGAGAGAGAGAGAGAGAGACACACACACACACACACAGTGTGAGTGATAATGAGAGAGAGAGAGAGAGAGAGCGAGCGAGTGAGTAAGTACATGGTTCGATTTTTAATTTTAAAAGATTAGATCCCTTTTTTGTCCTGCTGGTTCTGTAACACACGTTGCCGTGTGAATTTGACAACTACAGTCGGTTGCGTGTCACCAAACTGATGAATATGTAACCTTGTATCACTGTCGGAAGAGTTTGGGCTTGGTCAGTGGGTTTGTAAAGTTTAGAGAGTTTGTCTATTTGCATCCCCACGACTACAAGTCGTATTAAGGTGGGGTCGCACACGTTCGAAAACGTGCAGGCACTGGAGGCTATGAACCCGAGAAGGAACCAAAAAAGAATTTTCAATAACAATAGCTACCGGGTAAAAGCATGCAGGCCATAAATAGCACAGTGCACCAAAATCGTCCTATTTTTCAAGCCAACTTCGAACTAGGACAGATTCCTGAAGAGCCACCGTCAATATGGTTACGTTGAATAACTAAGGCGACTCAGATATAACATCTTTTTAAGAAATAAGTTTTTGTACTTATCTTGTACAATAGTTACAAACTTTGTTGATGTCGTTGTGAATACTGACGAGGATGTTGCAATACTTGTTAATGGGAAACTAATTTTATAGCCTGTTGATTTTTCTGCAGTTGAAATCTTTCGTGTTTGTGTTGTTCACATCATCACCATCACCGTCACCACCTCAAAGTCCATTGTTGAACATAGACCTTCCCAAAGGTCTGTCAATCTTTTCACTCCAGGGTTTCACGGTGCCAATACTCACTGAACTTATCTAAATCATTACGCCATCTTATCTATTACGGGTCAAAACAGCATGTGATATCGTGGGATCTACGTTGTGAGTCGTGATGTCCAGCGATTGTTTGATATCTTTGTAACATGGCCTGACCATTTCCATTCAAGCTTTCTAATGTTTCTTTAGAATATCTTTGATGCCTCTTTGCTCTCTGTTATGTTATGCTGTCTTGTGATCTCTCCATGTGATGTTTAGTATAACTTTCCTTGTGCACGTTGGATGGTTCTTAATCTGAGAGCCAATCACCTGGCCAAGTTCTACGTTTCAGCTCCGTATGTTAGTATTGAGTGGATGTACTGATTGTAGACCCTTCTTTTTAAAAACTTATGGGAGCTTCTGGTTCTTGAAAGTCAAGCTTGCTCCGTCGAAAGCTTGTAAATCTAGAGATTTCTTGTTTGATTTCTTCTTCTTTCGGGGATTTCATGGAGATTCGTTGTCCAGGGCAGTAGTTGGAATGGTGGGGGTATTCAGGGATACAGTGTTCGCCTAGATCTCAATTTCCTGATTTAAAACAGTACCGAAATTGACTATATTTAGACAAATTACTTACCAGAGGGTTACAGTATCTCAGAACTCTCAGCTGCACGGGTTCGCTTCGCCCATCCCTGAAGGACCCCTCTGTGATCCCCAACTATGAATCCTAGGTACAGCCTTACCGTATACCTAGTTCTGGAAACCCATTTCTTCCACTTGTCCCAAGTTGATGCAGCGATCTATTTTCTTTAGCTCTTCGTTTTAAATTCTGATCGGTGTATTTATTCACGAGTGAATTGGTTGCGGTTCCAAGATAACTACCCCCTGGATAATTGCCCCCACAGACAATAGCATAGTAACTGTAAAGCTAAAATAAAGTTGAAATGAAATAGTTGGCCATGTAAATAACTACCCCCTGGATAATTGCCCCCACGGACAATAGTATAGGAACTGTAAAGCAATTAAAGTTGAAATGAAGTAGTTGGCCATGTAAATGATCATGCCCATGGGGCAAATGTCCAAGGGGCAATTATCAAGAGTAATTAATCTTGGGTTGGATTATCTAGGGGAGCGTTTGTTCTATAGGTGCATTTGTTCCAGGGGCAGTTGCCCTGATGCCATTTGTTGCACATTGAATCGGCTTTAAAAGATAATGTAATTGTTTGACAAAACCTGACTCATTAGAAGTTGTCGAGTAACAAGAACTTTTAGGCACATGAGTTTGTTGTTTGGTCTCTGATTAGTTACATGCTTTAATGGTAGAGATTTTTGTTGTCAGATGTGGTTTTTTTTTGTTTTGTTTATCTGTAGAGATCATGTCCGGCTTGCTGGCAACCAGCCACGAGGCAGCTCGTTACTCACGAGGTTTCTGAAAATTGAGATTTTATACTTTCTTGGTTGGCTCCCAGTGAGAACTGTTTGAATCCAATTATGCTCAATTTTGCTCGACTTGAAAATGCTATTTTCGATTTTTGTCGCCAAAAATGTTTAGCTTTTGACCCCCCCTTCCCCGACAAAGACATCCCCCCATTTGGGCTGAGGACAATTATTTACATTGGTGTACTGCAACAGCATAGGCATGTGGAAACTCCTTCGTTAAAGATGGGGGACCGTCAGCTCGATTTGCCCGTAATTTCACACAGTTTTGCCCGAAGTACACTGGTTTGCCCGGAATTTAACACTGGTTTGCCTGAATTAGGGGGAGGGGTCAATTGACACCCCAGCCCCCTCGATATAACGCCCATGCATAACAGTAAATAACTATTTCATTGTTATTATAGCTTATTAGAGGCAAATACTCATAAACTAATTATTCTTCTTACCTTCGTATCCAAACACAACCTCCGTGTGTATGAACCAAGATAACTCGACAACTAGCCATTGTATGAAGTTGGTATTCGACAGATATTGGTCCATGCACCGGACATTGCAGTAGCAAGTATGAAGCCGTTTGGATCAGCGGTTCTTGGTATGTGGGGGTGCTCGATTTACTATAAAAATTTATACTGAAATGAACACATATTTTGGGAACGTAAAAAGTGACATTTTTATGACGCACGTTGCGTCATAAGTTTCATAAATTTCATAAATTTCATAAATTTAGCATCTGTCTATTATCGTCCAAAAATATAGTTTCTTCCCCTTTTTTTTTCAATGTCAACACGGAGACACCAGTTGACAATTTAAATTGAGATTCATTTTACATTCATCTTTTCTTCCGCTTAAACCCAGGAAATTATTTCAGCAAATAAATGTAGATACGTATTCATAGAATGAATGTCCGAGAGTATCTATTGGAATGTTTATGTTCGAAGCGAGTGTTAAAAATTTGAAGCAAAAATTAAGAGCAATGTCTTATGAGAAGCGGAAGGATATTTTTATCCCTTACACGGAGAGTCGTATCCCTTAACTGGTCGAAAAGGAAATGAACATAAGTTCCAAATTCAAGCATGCCTTCAAATACTTGTCGCACGTAAGCAAATTGGAATGCAAGATATTTTGTCAGTGACAGATAACAATCTGTGTAAGAAACCGTCAACTGAAACTGTCATCAATATCATCAACGTAGGTTTCTTCAGTTTAATTCGGTCTTGCTGGCTATCTATCTATCTATCTATCTATCTATCTATCTATCTATCTGTCTGTGTCGCGAGTATGGGTCGCACCAATGAAGGTAGAGAGCTGAAAATTTGATAATTTACTCCTTTTCATGTCAAGAAAAAAATAGCCTTTTGTTTGTTTGTTTTTTTAACCCCCCCAACCCCGCCGTCAATTGGCTTTTTGTGTGCGGTCAGTCTACAACATAAGTTTATGCAAAATCGGTGGCTTAGTTTGTGTCCGGCAGCTTTCATGTCTTTTTGAAAACTAGCAATTTTTTTTTAATCATCGCAGCCCAACAAAAGGCGAGAGAAGTTACTCATTCATTGATCGCCTCTTTTCACATGCTGCCAAAATACGTTGGTCACGTGACGGTTTCTATTGGGTGACTAATCAGACCTTTTCCTTTTATCGCTTTAATTCAACCCGTGAGTTGATTACGCGGACTAAATGCCTCTAATTTCACACAATGAGGTATCTTCATTTATTCTATGATTTTGCACAGATTTCACTTTCCACGAAGCTGCAGTGTTTATACTTAAACAATAGCGTGCAAAGAACTGCGCCGAGATTTCGTGGTCATTCCATAGGTAACCCGAGTACAAACTGTACTACGCTTCATTGCTTTTCTAGACTAGACTTGCTGGACCATACTAGTGTTGCAAGTGACAAAACTGAATCGTTCGTTTGTTTGTCCATAGCCAAAAACATCGGCTCGTGTGGGTCATGTGTCAAGGCCCACTAACCAAGTGTTGTTAGCATCGTACAGAGACTTGGGGCCCGCAGTTCCACTAGGGGATCTCAGATTCGGGTATCGGGTCAAGATATGTGCCAGGGTCTGCCCCGAACCACATGCGCAGACACCAGTGGTTTCAGTGCTAACTTTTTTTTTCTAGGTAAGCCTTTGTTCTGGTGCAGCCTAATCATAAGTGGTACAAGTTGACCCGTACCTTGTGCAATAGGTTGTACTCGGTAGAAGATAGGGCCAATTCAACGATGTTATTGTCCAGATGGGATGACACCTGTGACCATCGCTGTTTCCACCCGATGCCAGGATTTGATGAGAGTTCTCCACTGAGGAGGGAAAGTGGCTTCTTTACAAAAAAAAAGAAAAAAAAAAAAAAAGACTGAGTGGGACAAAATGAAAGAAGTATTGACTAATCGAGTTCTGTTTAAAGAAGCACAATAAAGATGCAGCGCTTGAAATTAACCCTAATTTGGTTCTTGTAAAGTTATTTTCACTGTTTAGAAGTAACAGAAAAAAGATTTTTTGTAAGACATTTTCCAACAAATTTAGACCCAGTTAGCTTCAAAAATAAGTCTGTACAAGTGTAAATAATATGTTAAAAAACATGTATTAGGAGCTAGTGGCTATTTCTGCGATGCCCGCTTCAAATCGGAAGTGCCTACTACTATGTCCGTTTGCAAGCGATATAAAGATGAAGATGATCACAGCACGAGGCTATTTCGCTGAAAGTCTACTTTGCAACATTCAACCAGGCGCTGTTACAAGTCAACTAAACTTCCCACGCACGTACAACTCCACCGACTGTCCCTAAATTTTCTCCACCAAGTGCTTCTATTTCCAACAAGAAATTTTATTCTCAACGAACATTTTCACAAGAAAAACATCTGTGCGATAATTGAACATTTCTCATATTCTTTTTTGTACTTAAAACTTTCATTTCAACTGAAAGGGACTTCCAAATGAAACCGCATTTAATCTTTTCAAAATGAAGAAGAACCTGAAACCGAAAAATTTTCGTTCATCCATAATTTGTATCTTTTTGTATATTTGGTGTATTTTTTATCACATAATAATAATAAAAACTATTTATCTCTACTCCGAGCTTAGATACCAATTAACAAAGGTGTTGGCTATTACAAAAAATGCCAGAGCCTTAGATTTGTTTGTGAACAGGGTAAAAATAATTGTACAAAACTGGAGCAAGCGCCCATACCACACAATCTCTACCCAAGTCTGAGTGTCCAAGTGAAATTGTTGACAGAAACAAAACTTGTTCGAGAGGCCATTGCCGATCCTTTTGTAACTGAAAGAGCTGCATACTTCAGTGACTGTGGTTGCAATGGCTGATATTGTAATAGGTGGTCACACATGAGATGATGTTTTTAGAAGTGCCCACACATCTCTATTAGACGCTTGTCAGCCTACGGGCGGTCCCAGTTACGTCAGGAATAGGAAGAAGTGTGATGTCATTACAGGTGTGACATAATTAAGAAAGCAACTACAATGATGTCAGAACAGAATGTACGAGTTCGGCATGTTTGTATTTTATAAAAAAGCCGAAAATGGCCATTTTCGAATTTTATCGAAAATAAAACTTGCAGAATATTTCTTTATCGCAATATTTTACAAATATGAAAATCAATTGACTCAAGGAAAGACCATTTATCCTTCTTCCCCTTCCCACTACTACTACTACAGACGGTTGACACTTCGTTGAACTTATGGTTCTTACTTTTAAATCATACAGGCTACTGCTAAAAGTGAAAGTGATTTACTAATGTAACAGCATTTTTGAAGATTTAATGTAAAAAGAATTGTGATTCATTATTGAATTGAGCCCTTAGTAACAACGGTGTCTACCCCCCCCCCCCCCCCAAAAAAAAATTAAACAAATATTCTAGTATGATTCCGAATCAAGATATAATGCTGGAGCCGCTGATAACGTCATGAGTGAACACAACAACAGTGCGAACTGTTCAGCATTGGTTCGATAGATTTAGGATACCGATGATAAACCTCGAGAGAGGCCAAAAGCTGTTCTTAATGATAAAAAATTATTGACAGCAGAGGCCAACGATCCTCGCTTTCTGGAGGCTTTAGGACTCCAACGGTAGCCATATCACGTCATCTCAAAGCAATAGAAAAGGTAAAATGTTGAAGAAGGGTCCTAAGTGAAGTGAATGTAATGCTTCATGGCAGTTCCAGACCCAAAACATCTTTCAATTGATTATGTCTAGGTGAATTAGTTTATGACAGTTTGCAGCATTCGCTATATCCATCAGACAGATCATAATCCTTTCAAGGAGTTTGAACTTCATATCCATAGTAAAAAGTTCATAAAAAGCTATGATTTGGGATACTGTGATCATTGAACCAAATGAACCTTATAGAAATAACATATTATCACGATAGGATCGTTGGGAAAGGCTATTACTTCAATTTGATCATATTTTGATTAAATATTGACTCTTTGTTGTTTATATAATTATTCATCTTACTATTCACAAAACGACAATTTATACGTAACAACCTAATACTAGTGCAGTGTTTCTCAAACTGGGTTCCGCGGAACCGTTGGATTCTGCGAAATATATTTTTGATTCCGTGGCCGATTGTGAGAAGTAAACCGCTCACAGTTTCGAATGAAATATTATGTGGTATTGATGCAAAAACTCTAAATCTGCCCGTTCACCAGACTTCAGTCGTTTGTTTTCATTAAGAAATCCATGCTCAACTTAGAATTGAGACTAACTCAATAAATATAAATAGCCATAGTCATGTTTTTTTTTGTATTTTAAAATCATTCTGTATCATACTCGCGAAAAATTATCTAATCTGTCGTCTGCATCCACTCGATAGCTGCTTCACTCCACCATATCGCATTTGTTGACTTTGGGACTTTGTGGCTTTTAGATTTTATGCTTAATAACCCGTGCAAAGCCATGAGGGTATTGAAATGTTTGTTGATAAAGAACTTATTTCATAATTTTTTCCATTAGGTTTAGCAATGTTTGTGTAGTCGAGATTATGTGGCGTGTACAAATAACTACGGTATAGAGTAGGTAGTTTTCCATATTTGTTGTACGCTGATGCAATTGGATGCCAAAAGAATCAAGCAGAAAGCTGAATCAGTCCTAGAAACGATGTCCTAATAAAAAAAAAGTTATGTTGAATGGCAAGAAGTTATGTAGACAATTAAGTTTGATGCTTGACCTCTGCTGAGATCAGGGGCCGGCCGTCAGATTTCTAGTACCCCTGGGCAAGTTGAACTGCGGCACCCTTTCGAGAATAAACCAATGCATCCTCCTGATAGTCACTTATGCTGGAACATGGAATCTAACCAAGAGACTGACCTGCATACTGAGAAGCACGCAGCGTGCGCATGGGAGAATCATGCTCAACCTCCCATGGAGAGATCACAAGACAGCACAATATTTCAGGGAGAAAACGGGGGTCCAAGACATCATAGAATCTATTAGAAAACTCAAATGGCAATGGGCTGGTCATGGTGCGAGAATGACAGACAACCGATGGACATTACGACTCACAACATGGATATGTCCAACGACGGACGTTAATTCATCATCAGCCTTTTAGCGTCCGTTGTTGGACATTGACCTTCCCCAATATTCACCAGACCTCTCTACCATGGACATTGCAGAGCCAGTATTTTCTGAATTTATCTAGCTTGTTACACCATCTTACTTTCTGTCGGCCACAATTTCGTGTATGATCTCTACTGATTCACTTTGTGAGTTGTGATGTCTAGCAGTTGTCTGACATTCTTGCAACATGTCCTGCTCATTGACATTTGGGTTTTTTCAACAGTTTCCATGATCTCTCAGACTCTTGTCTTCTCTCTGATATACTGTGCTGTCTTATGATCTCTCGATGTGAGGTTTAACATGATTCTCTCACGTGCATATAATATAATTCTCAGTTTGAGGGTCAATCTTTTGGTTAGGTTTGATGGTTTAGCTCCATAGGTGACTGTCGGTAGGGTACATAGGTTGTATACCCTTCTCTTTAGGACCAATGGGATTTTCCCGTTTTTGAAAGTCGAATTTGCTCTACCAAAGCTTGCCAACCTAGAGTGATTCTTTGCTTGATTTCTTCTTTTGATGAATTCATAGAGACTGTCTTAGGTAGATGTAGTGGTCTACTTTCTCCAGCTCTGCATTTTCGATTCTGATCGTTGTGTCTTTGTCCCCAATATGTTTGTTGTACATGACATTAGTTTTGTTGAAGTTCATGTGGTGAGCATCTTTCTTGCTTCATTTAGTTTGTCTGGCTTATTTATATACTTGCAACCCCATGTCAACCCACTTACTCTCAGGCCCCATCAATTGGGAGCCCTCCATCTGACCAAATTAGTTTAGCCTGACTGAGGTTGTTGTTGGCCACAAAAATTTCCTTTACCAATTGTTTCTCTTGGTTTCACCATAACAGACATGTATTCAACTGTCAGATATTCCTGAAAAACCTGACATCAGAAAACTTTCTAATTTTGACTTTGATTTTATTCTGTTCAATTTATTCTTCTCTCCATTTGTACATATGTATCTGGAAAGCCCTAATGTCTTAGACAGGTGTGCATAGCATTTGGTTCCCTGGGCAACTTCTGTATTGCTAGTACCTAAGGCTAGCCTTGGGTGAGATGTATATTTGAGTGGCAAAGAATCTTATAGTCAGTTGAGTTTTATTGCTTGTCCTCTGATGACGTGTTTGGTGAGCAAACCGCTCAGGAGCTCCTCATTGCCCAGATGTTTGAAAATTGAGGTGTAAATACCATCTGCTATTTTTGCACCCAAATATTTCACAAATGAGATGGGCTGTTTTGGAGACAATAGCTTTTAAAGATATTGTGTGGACAAACATAAACCTTTAGTGAGATTATGTGGCGTATGTCTGTTGTAGAAAAGAGTATCCCTTACTGATGGGTCTCCAAAGCCAATGTCAGATGGGCTCCCAAGGACAGGGGATACAAGTACAAATAAATTCAGAGGCTACTTCTCTAGTTCCAATTCATGCTGTTTATTTTGAATGTAGGGTTGGACATAGAGTTCTTGGGGACCTGGGCAAGCTGAAATCCTGCCCCCCTTTGAAGTGCAGCTTTAGCTTATTTTTTAATTGATATTTTACAATGGGAATGAATAAAATGAATAAATATATAGAAATATATGGATTTAAGATATTGACATATTTGGTCTGACAGAATAAAATAAATAAATTGCATTGCATTATATAGAAACCTATCTGAAATGATTTTCTGTATTTACATGCTTAATATATCATTCAAATTAGACAATGTAAATAGAATAAACAATTAATTAATGGGAGAAGCCCAATTTTCGTTAAAATTGTATATTGTGTTTTTGGAAATTGATTTCTAAATGAGATAACAATAAGAATCCAAAATACTATAGAGCCTGGGTTTCATATACTGTTTGTTAAAAAAGGACCTTGTTCATCAGTGCATTTACATCATAAATAGAACCCTCCCCTCCCTATACTGTGTTTTTGGAAAATAATCAGTAAATGAAATAAAGATGAATATCCAAAATACCACGGAGCTAGTGTTCCATACACTGCACAGAAAAAGAGGATTTTGTTCAACAGTGCATTTACATCCTAGATAAAATCCCTAACAAAAATTGTATTTGGGGAAAATGATTTCTCAATGAAATAAAGGGAACTAACTGCAATATTTTAAGGGTGTAGTTTCATATGACTGACAGAAAGAACTGAATAGAGCCACTCGTTCACTTTGAAGGCATGGTTTCATACGATAGACCTAAAAAGCAGTATAGTTAAATTGTAAGTAACCCCCCTTACCCCCAACCCCACATTGTTTTTAGTGGGAATGATTTCTCAGTTAAGTAAAAATAAGTAATCAAAATACTTTGGAGTGGTAGTTTCTTACAATGGACAGAAAGAGAGGGGCTAGTTCAACAATATAATCACATCAAAATAGATCTCTTCCCCCCCCCCCAATCCTTGTTCTGGTAAGAAAAACTTACTTCCTAGAAGGAGTGTTGTCAGGAGAAAAAATTCCAAAAGAATGTGTGATCAGAACAAAAAAGATTTTCTGATGATGTCATGAAAATTATAAATCTACTTAATAAGGCCTATGGCATAAACTCAGGGTCCTGTTCCCTCACCAAAACATACTGTAATGAGAGAAAATCACCTGGATTTGTTTTATTCTCTCAGATAGAGCACCCCGAAGATGTGGGGCTGAAATAATTCTGCACACCATGCGGTGTTTTGCTAGGTCAAGTTAACATACATACATTCAGAAGAATCACAGATAAAGAGAAAGGTTTTAATGCAATCCAATGAATCCAAACATTGATGAAAAATCCAGTCAGTAGAAGTAGGATGGGTGGGAAGGAGAGTAGCCAATTTAGATATTTTATATCTAAATTTAGACAATTTTTGTGGCGTTTAGATCTAGGAAATTATTTTTAGATATTGGATATAAATATATGATTTTTATCGAACATCCAAAATAACAAATTTTGCCAGATCAACTGAACATCTGTAGAAGAACCAACTGGAGGTTCACTGACTTCCAGTGACCAGAACCAAAATCCTAACCGCAAGAGAAAAAAGAACTTTCTAAATCTTCACTTGGCAGAGTGGACTGGAACACTCGCAGTTCATCTGTTAGTTTCAGCTTTCAGCAACTGAAACAATGGACTCATCCACTGACACTATTTCAGGTGCTTCTTTTCTTTTAAAAAATCATCCAGAAATTCATATATATCTGCAGATTTTTTCACTGGGATCTAAAGTTCGATGGTCAGATATATTGAATTATATTTGATTTTTTATTTGCAAAATTTGTTTTAGACATTTTAATGGGGATTGAGTAGTTATTATAATATAAATAAAATTAATCATATAGCATTTTGCTTGGCATTTTATTATGTATTTTTCATGCAAGACTTGGGGAATCATAAGAACATAAAAAATATACAGAAAGTTGAATTCAAAATTTTTAAGTAATGTTAAGCTAGATTTTAGCCAACTAATTAGTTGATTAGCCTTCTGAAAAGTAGGTAGCATAGTTGATTAAATATAATTATTACTTGCCATCACAGTCAATATTTCAACAACTGCAGGATCAAAATTTGAAGTCATGTGAAAAAAATTCCACCGAAGAATAAATATGGTCAGAATAAATTCTACTTATGACATCACTGGTGTTTTCCAAACATCTAAAATAGAGTAAGAAAAGCATCTAGAATCTGAAGAATCTAGATGTTATCAATAAACCCGCCGAAATAAGTACCCCAAAAGCTCTTTTTTTTTAAATAAAAAGAATGCCAATTTTCAACTCTGTAGACAAAACGGTATGGCCAGGAACACATGAGCACATGCACATATAAAAAGTGGGAGAACACTTCGTCACTTTTTTTGGCGACAGTTCAATTTGGATAAAATATTAGGATTATATTATTTCCATTTTGATATTCATGCAGTAAATGAAGGTTTAATATGGTGTGTATTTTTGGATGATCATTTAGATGATTTTTTGGAAAATCTAGATAATTTTAGATAACTTTTGCTTGAATTTTGGATATAAAAATCTAAAAAGATTTCGCAATACTGTGGTGGGAGAGAGTCGTCGTAGCTATGATGGCGGCAAGTCAGCAGACGTCTGATTAACGATTATGCCACACTTGTGTCACAAATTTGAATAAGCTTCGCTGTGTCACGGTATAACGGTGGCACTAAAAGAAGTATAACAACTGGGATTTATTGGCCATAAGAAATCTCAGTGTTTTTGACAAATAACACTAATAAATTTGAGTTAACTACTACTAATTCCGTCAGGTGTCCGGGTGACTTGAGGAGGAGTATTTCCTTCTTTTACACATTCCTAAAATAAATAGATATTCATTCAAACTTGAAAAATGCTCTAAAGATACATTTACAAAATCAAACACAAGCATCTATTTGCTATTTTATTTTGTGATAAAATGCACGTAATGCTTAAAAGTAAGAACCGGTGTCCCACTGTTTTTTTTTCGGGTTAAAATCAATTTAAAAAAAAATTAGTATGTTCTAAAATACTTTCTACTAGTTTCGGGTTTTGAACTATAGACTAGATTATTAATACCTAAATCCAGCAGAGTTATTTCCAGAAGTTTCTTCTTGGTTTCGGTTTACAATTTGTACTTTAATGAGAATACGTGCATGTGTTAACGCATTCATTCCATCTATTTAGCGTACTCCGGTCGAGTAGTGCACTTTAAAAAAAAATAAGCCAAGTTTGATTCCTAACATGGACAATTTTTTCTGACTAATCCTGTATATGTTTGTTGTGCGATTTTCCTTCTGTGTCAGTATCTTTGCGATATTCCAATAAATAATGGAAAAAAACCTGATTAGCTACCTATTCGTTATTTTATGAGGAAATGTGCGGTCACTGCTTCGTCCACTTCCGGTTTGCTGACTATGTAGATCCGGATCTTTAATTCTTCACGGAGAGTCACGCAATAATTCACCCGGTTACGTGTGGAACCGGCGTCAACATCCTGTGCTTGTTTTTTTTTTACAAAATTGATTTATCAATTTTTATTCATTTTCTGCGTTAGGATTTTAGGTAAATAAAATAAGATAAATTTCTGAATAATTTGGTGGAATTTTGAGCTAAGTAGTCGTAAACTAGCATGTGCACCCGGTTTCGTCCGTATCCTGTTGAAAATTCGACGACTTCCGGATATCTCAGTCGACACAAAATTTACTAACCGTAAAGTTGTATTAATCGTCGGGGAAGATGAACAACCATCGCTGGGTGGATAATATTTGCCAGTTGATGGTACTACCAATGTAGAGCTTAAAAACAATAGGTTCTGAAGTTGTAAAAAGTGAGATTTAGTAGGGAAGAAGAGTTTTAAGGAGGAGATATGACGACGACGATTGTGTCTTTAACCTTTAGTCATATTTTCTATGTCTTCTCCATATCATTCCCTCTTATTTTTTTGATGACTTTAAACTAAAATACTATCATCATCATCTTACAAATACTTACTCCAATCCAATTTATACACAAATACAACAAGCGCTTGGTGTGAATTACTCTCTGGTGAATATTTTGTATATAATTATGTTATTCTTAACTCACTAAGAAAGTGAGGAAGAAATTGAGAAAAACAAAAAAATCTACTTATTTAAGTATTAAGTAAAAGGCTGATTGATTTGAAATTCCTTGTTGACCAGGATCATTTCTCTTCTTTAAAAATTATATATATATTTATATATAATTATTGCAGTTATTATCACCTCTCTTCGATCTTCTTGGATTTCCATTATTATTTTCAACGACAATGGCTTTGACAGAAGATCCAGAAGTTTACCAACGTTTGAGGAATTTGGAATCTAAAATACGTGATGGTACCTCAAATCTTCATCTGGATGGACTTATGGTAAGTAAAAGCATAATTGTGCTTTTAAAATGTTTATCCGCTTGTTTTAATGTGATTTGAAATGTTTTATTTTCTTGTTTTGATGTGATTTTAAATGTTTTTCTTGCTTATAGGGACAGATTTATAAAATCAAAATTCCTGTATACTGGAACTCCCTTTCAGATAAAACTGATTCAGTTTAACAATGTTTAAAAACAATTTATGTAAAGAAACTAGCTTATCGCATAATGATTATAATTTCTAAAACAATCCTACTTTAAATGCCAACCCCTACATCTGTTGAATCTCCAGTTGGTCATTTTCGGATGTATAAATAACACAGTAAACACTATTTCTATTACCTTGTTTATTGTTTAAAAACAACTTGTCAGAAGAAACTAGCTAACTACATAAGTATTAAAGATTCTGATATACTCACACTTTAAATGCCAACCCCTATTACATCTGATAGATATGTATCACCAGTTGTTGGTCATTTTTTTGATGATTCATTTATTTGATTTCAAATGTTTTTTTTCTTGTTTTGATGTGATTAAACTGAAGTTTACTTGTTTCACACAAGGTTAAAGACGATTATAACGTAGTGAATCACTATTTTAATTTTCTAAAAGTTGAATAATCTACTGTTCATTATTATAGTGACAGTTTTTGAGTATTCTCTCCATCTTTAGACCATAATTTTCAGTATGTATATTTAATTTTGTCAGTATCTTAAGTTAAATGAAACATTTAAAAAAAATCACAGTGTAGTTTATCTATTTGTTTACGCACTCGCTCTGTTTTTATATTTTGTTTTTTGATCGGTAAAAAATCAAAGATTTCCATTTATTTTTATTACATTTATGAAAAAATAAAGTGCTTTTTAATATGTATTTATCTAAATTACATTAACGATTATGTTTCAATTTATTTGGTCGGATCAATGTCAGATAAACAACAACAACAAAAAAATATACCTTGGGATTTATCTATACGTTCTTTCTTTTTTTTTTTTGGCCTCTAAGCTCTTTTTATTCACTTTTTAAAATTGTTAATTTTTTTCTAGTTTTAAAATTGGATTTTTTTTTATTTTAAAGGAAGACCGACTATGGTTATTTTTACAATGCATTTTTTATACATGAAGTGACCATTTATTGGGAAATTTCACCTTAAGCTGAATTTTGTCTCTAGATTTGTTTTTATAAATTTTCCCATGCATGTGAAATAGGCTATTTTTTGTTAGTCTCATAATTACATACTTATATTTTAAAAAAATTGAATTCCGACATCGTTCAATCGTTTTTTGAGATATGAAATGTTATAAAAAATATAGAAATGAGTAAACACTTTTATGAAATGCATAAGTAAAAACACCTGATCCGATTATTGTTTTTACATGGTAAATTAACTAAAAGGAAGAGATATTGTCATTTTTTAACGTGTTGTGAGAAGGTCGGCAAAGCCTTGTGACCACTTAGTCGTAACTGGGTCTGTATAGAAGCTGTAAGCTTCCCTCGTTATACCAATTTATTTTTAGTAGTTTTAGTTTCAATAATTTTCATCATCCAACTGAAAAACTATTCTTTCACTTTCAGTAATTAAATTACTGATTTTGATGTAAGAAAAGATTTTTTACGCATTGGAAAATTTGGATGTGATGTAGGTTATTCCACCAAGTGGAGATGCGAATAGATAGACTGTATGTCAGTCAGGAGGAATGATGTATGTTGTTGGGGGAAGAAAAAGTCAATAAGAAGGCCACGCCTTTGTATATCGTTTAAATGCCATATCCAGCGGTTAGTGTAGCAGTGTTTGTTTTTATCACAATCCAGGTGAAATAAAGTACGAAACACCCCTACGAAAGAAGGAATATTACTGAAAATCTTTATTTATTTTCTTTCTTTTTTTTGATGATGATTGTGGCAATAAATATCGCGCGCATTTACTTCCACATCTAACCCTCATTCGTCATATCAGTCAGTATGTCTCTCTCTCTCCCTTAGTGTTGCCAACTATATTTTTATGTTTACATCTAAAAATGAGTCAAAACATCTAGATTCTCTAGATGTATGTCTTAAATCTAGGAAATAATTTACTCATTATCAAAAGATTTATCTTCAAAATGTATTTCAATTTTTAAAATATTATTTTATCATTAAAATTGAATAAAAATATTTTTTTGTACCCATAATCATCTGAATCGCAATTT
This sequence comes from Thysanoteuthis rhombus, assembly GCA_963457665.1. Taxonomy (NCBI): domain Eukaryota; kingdom Metazoa; phylum Mollusca; class Cephalopoda; order Oegopsida; family Thysanoteuthidae; genus Thysanoteuthis; species Thysanoteuthis major. Next base: position 48,462,735 of record OY735213.1, read on the forward strand.
CTGACATCTAGATGTAACCAAAAACGTCTTAATTTAAATGAAAAATATCTGAATTGGCAACACATTATCAGTGACAGTGTCTATACATCATGTTTATTTCTAGACACATTTTTTTCCATTTGTATCTTATTTATATTTGCCTGATAGTTAACAACTTGTATATTTAGCTGTCTTTTCAAGATCCAAATTTATTTTTCTTCAACCCTGTAAAAATACGTTAAATTGCTTAAAGACCAAAGTCATTAATATTGGTAATCTTTAATGTATTTTCGTATTATTGATACTGCATTTTATCCCCTAAAGATTTTCAAAAAGGTCAACTAAAATTTATGTACTTTTCCACCATCAAAAATAAAATAATTATCCAGTAAAACTTATTTTTATGACGTTTTCTTTTTGTACTAAAGAAGTTATTTTGCTTCAACAAGTTATAATTTTCAATGATGGTTTATGGTTTACTAGGATTTAATGTTAAATTTCAAACATCCTTACGGGGCAGTCTTATAGCATGGACACTTTTGGCAGTTGTCCGGGACCCCGTTATGTCAGGGACCCTGAAATTCAATTTGAAAAATAAATACTTAATTTTAATGTATTGGACGGGGGTTCAGGGGCTGGGGTACTTGTACATTGTTTTTTGTTTGTTTTTTGTTTAGTGGGGGCCCTCAAATATTCTCAAGATGGCCCTGATCCTTACTATTCTGAATATCCGCAGTGGTTTGAAAGATTTTATATCTGACTTTTGTAAGGAAATATTTCAAGTTGAGCTGTTTTTTAATGCTTGTAAAATTGAATAATCTCCGCATAATAGTGGAATTTATTTCATTGTTCGTCTCTCCCTCGCATCTTGCTAAAAATAATGGATTGCTCTTTTTCTACGGAATCTTTTTTTTTTTTTTTGCAAATGTCGCTGCTACTACTAAAATTGTTGTAAAGTAGATCTGCTCAACTCTATACACTGGAGGTGCCTTTCTAGTTTCTCCTACATTGTATTTCCGTTACGTTTTATTTTTCTACTTCATTTCCCCCCATCTGATCGCAGCATATTATTTCACTTCTTCATATTCTGAGACTCTCCCTAATATTATTTCGACAAACAAGTGTCAGAAAGCAATAAGTTTTGATTTCCTTGGTTGGTAGGTAATTCGATTCACGTCACGTCCGCAAATATACAAAATGGATTTATTTCCGTAATAATCGGGCACTATGTAGCGAAAGTGGTCCCGATTGGGAATGAATTGTAAAGTTGAAGTTTAATACCTTTGCTCACTCGATATGAAAAACAACGCACTAGTAGATTGAAATGAGATAGTTCACGAAAGAAAAAAAAAGTATGGACATAAATTATATTGTTATTGCTTTGAATAGATTAAATTGTTAGATTGTTTTCATTTGTACGCCGTTTTAAACATCGAGTGAACGAAGATGTAAAACTTTATTACCGGGACCACCTCTCCTCTATCGTGGCAAAGCATTAAAATCTTTTTTTCAGCATCATAATTTATACCAGCTAATTTTAGATTAATGCTAATGTAATTATAGTCAATTGTGAGGTATTTTGTGGTGCAGTTGCTTAAAAAAAACAGCCTATTATAATCTTGGAGTTTCTGATTTACAATGGGAAATTTCTGTTCATTAAAATACAGACTTGGTATCTTAATACTTCGAAAAACGAGACCTTTATCGTGATTCACACACTAATTAGAAAAAAACAGGCTGCATTTTTTTTCCGAGGCGAAGCAGTTGATAGCTTTAAAATATTTTGTTTACATGTTAGATAATAAACTCGTTCAGTTAACTAAAAAAAAAAAATACTACCGATTAACTTGAGAATTATACATCGACTAAACTCTCACTGATGACCTAATCTATTAATTCATAGATCTTGAAACCGCTTTTTTTTACCCAGTTTAATGTCACACACCAGTGTGCTCGAGGTGGGTTGGGAATCTATCTCTAAAATGTGGAAGGATGACTACAACATAGTGCCCCCCCTCCCCGTATATTTACTTTTACGACTTGTATGCACTATAATTTATAGTTAGTAGTTAGTCATTCATACTCAGTGTGTGTTACGCGAGAATTCGTTGTAAATAATGTGATCGTTTTTATATAGTGTATTCAATCCTTCCTCGATTGTTGTTAAGTTTCAAAGGAGGAGTGTCATATTTCACATCCATATCTATCGTTTTTGAATTGCAGTCGATGTGGAGGTGTGTGTTCACTTCTATGTCAGTCAGTCAGTCACTATCATCTTCCCTGCCTACATATTTTAAAGTGCCTGTTCTCGTTTTAAAAGGGGGGAAAAAAACTCTATAATTTTATTTATCATCTCAGCCGACTATTTACATAGAACGTCAACGTTGATTTCTCTCCTCTCTTTAGATGTTTTTCATCTAAATCTGAACATTTTTGGTCAAGTCTAGGTGTCAGAAATTGCTATTTTTGGATGATTTTTAACAAAATGAGTAATATTCTCGTTTAATTTACAGCAATAGAATAAGTAATATTTTTTCAATAAATGAGGTAATATTTTGGTAAAACAAGTTGGTGAATGAAGACACATTTGATTTATTAATGATATGTTTCCTAGATTTAAGATATATATATATATCTGGAGAATGAAGATGTTTCAAGATGTTTTTCGCCCCAATTTTAGATGTAAACTTGAAAATAAAGTTAGTTACATTGTGTCCATCCTTGTTTCTTGCACATTTTGGGAGTGTGCTATATATTCGTCTAGTTGTTACATTCCTTCTCTTCCTGTCTTTGTTGTCGGTGGTTATTGCAATTGAGATGTAGGTTCATTGTGCAACTTTTATTGTCAATTCTTGATTAAAAATGTACGATCATATTGTGGTGATGGTGGCTGCTGACTTGCATTTTTATCTTTTCTACTCATATAATCGTGTCTTCAATTCTTGTGCATTTAAAGTGAAGCTGATACTGTTATCAATTCAAAGGCCTGATTAAGTAGAATGTAGCCATGCAGATGCTTGCACTTAGCACTTTAAACGGTTGTATTTGAGAATGTCGATCATATAGAACTTCTATCTAAAGCAAACCGCTTTCTTCCGTCATAGAAGACATGCCAGTGACTGGTAGCAGTGAATGTATAATATTATAAGAGGAGTTTAAAAAAACCCGCATTATCCCGTCTTTTTTTAGAATTCTTCTTGTGAATATATCTTCAATAGTTTTTTATGTTATATTCCACATGTACACCCTCTAACCCATTTTAAAAGTTCTTAATGCCTTGAAAATGTATTGTTTCCGGTAATAACCTAGCCTTTCCTTTGTATGTCTTCCTATTTTAACTTTTTCCATCCTCTTTACCATTCTCTTAGAGAATGTCGTCATGTGGGAGGTACAAATGTCTTTTATGACCCAGTCTTAGAAACCGTGAACCAAATCTGTCACCAAAGCTCTCAGCATGGGTTTCTTTCAGTTTTTAAGCTAGACTGACTACTGGCTTTGTATTTATGTATCATGCGTACAGATAGCACCAATTTATCTAGAGAACTGAAAATTTAAATATTCGCTCCTTATGTCCATCGAAGACCCCCCCCCCACAGCGATATGGTTTTTTAGTGGGGGGGGGTAATTTGCAGTATAGGTTTATGCTAGACTGATCCCTTACTTTATGTCCACCTGTTTTTTTGAAAATTCAGACTCATTTTAGTGATCACTGCTCCTCAAAAGGTGAGGGGAGTTACTTATTCATTGACCAATTTTTTTCCCCCATTTTTTTAATTGAACACTCCCAACAGGGCATGCTGCCAAAAGACATTGGTCGGCTGATGGTTTTTATAGAGTGATTAACCATGATATATATCTATCTGTATATCACATGTATATTCTGCACCAATGGAGCTACTGGGCTGAAAATTTCAACTTATATTCCTTTTTAATTTCTAGTAATGAGTGATTAATTGTTGACTTATGCAGTATAACTTTATGCTAAATTGGTCCCTTAGTTTGTGTTGGACAGTGTTCACTTTTTTGTTTCTTTGATCATTGCCCAACAAAAGGTAACATGTTCATTGATCACCCCTTTTCCCCAATTTTAAAAATTGATCACCCCCTACCTACATGCCATACTGCCAAGAGATGTTAGTCATGTGACGTTTTCAATTGATTGACTAACCAGACCTTTTTTAAACTTTTGGTAGAATTTATTACTTTTTTGTCATCCTTTGCAAGTTTGGGTACTTAAATATTCCTCCTTCAGATATTTCGCTTGTAACTACTATTTTCGCTGGTTATCGTTACTTTTAGTGTCGAACAATCAAGTGATTCTCCAAATATCAAGGGAGATAATGGAAATTGTAAAGTTTCGCACCCTCATTTACTCTATTCTTAAAAAAAACTTACCGTGATCTTTTTGATCTTGCTGGTGATCACCCCTTTGTCTTGATATGTTATTCGTCCAAAATCATGTTTTCATGTTCACTACTTTATTTCTCTATCTTAATTTTCTGAAGGATATTCCACTTGGCTAGTTGAAGAAGTTGCTTGTGTTTTTTGACATTCAAAACATTTTTCATTATCATAATCTCAGATCTGATCATTTGCTGGTTTAGTTCATGGAGCAGTTCTTTTTTTAATGATTATCAGATTTTGTTTTATCACTGAATTTGAAAGTCATTGTCTATTCTACTTTATTTGAAAAAAGAATTAGTGTCACAGCTTGATCAAATAATGTAATCACTAGTGCACGCACACTAACTTCATATATATATATATATATATATATATATATATATATATATAGTCTAGAAGGCTTTAAACACTAAACATTCAAAAACCTTTTCAAAATTCTTTTTGTGTCATTTCAGTCACCTATTTCCCAATATATGTCAATGCAATTTATGTAATTTTCAGTTTTTTTTAAATTTCCCCTGTTTCACCTTAGTTATCATGGTACAATGTATAAATTGTCTCTTGTTTGGATCATCAGTTGTTTACCATGTAACTGTTTCAGTGATTTTAAAAAACAAAACAGTTATATCAACATGGTACCCCAGCAGTGTTGATCATTTCCCACCTCCCTTTCTTACTGTATTGCTCATGTCATACATGTAGTTAGTCATTTTATGCAGGGTATTATGTGTATTGTATATTTATATTATTTTATATTATATATCATTTATGTTTTGAAACCGGGCTTACTTACATAATAATATATATGATATATAATATATATAATCATGTTAATTGTTTGAAGTAAGAAGATTTGTTAATCCTGTAAATTAGTATGTTGGACATTTGTTACTTTTGTGATTGGAAAAGATCAGCTTAAGCAATTTTACTTCATGTATTCTATGCTGTGAAAATATTACAATTTGTTTTCAGAAGAAAGAAAAACTTCAGTAAAATTTAGATTACCAAATTTCAGTTATTTTTATTTCAATTTTTCTCCTTTTTCAAAGCAGAAAAAGAAACCAAATCTGGTTCATTCAGTGCAAAAGCTGACGACCCCTCCTCCCATCCACCTAAATGGAAAAAATCCATTTAATCTTCTCATTGCTTCATTTGAATCACCGACCTATGGTCAAGTTTTTAATCTGTCTAAGGGTTTCATATTTGCCGCAGGGTTGCCAGATTTGACCACAAGGGGAGATAATCTAATATTCAATTTGGAGTCTTACCCAGAATAAGCATCGGAATTGTATTGAATTGGGGAAAATGTTGTTGGTTCAAGTTCAATACCAGCCTGTTGATACTATTTTAAATCTTACTTTGTAGGGTAAGCAGGCATGAACCATGCTTCCCATAGGGGATGTGGATCCAAATCCTACTTGAGATTTATTCATTATTTCTGATCAATGCTCTTTGCACACTGTTTTGGGAGAAATCATCCTGAGTAAAATTGTGATGGAAAACAACTAATGAATTAAGATGAAGGTAAAAAGTAGTCACAAAATTGAAGAAACAAATAATGGAAGAATGCCTTTATCTTTCCAAATCTCACCTAGTTTTTATACAATAGATGATGATTGTCATCATTCATCTATCGCCTGCTCGTGAATATCGCCCATCCCTCCATCATTGGTTATAATGCAGTTGGCTTTCTTGGACTCTAACACATGTATCATAATGGCGGACCCCTGTATAGACGTTATCTATGAATTTGATGGGTTTTGTTGGTTTGAACTAAAATCTCTATCGCCATTTCCTCTAAAAAAGACTATTATTTGATTATCATTTAAATCGTTTAATGAATAAATGATTGTGGATGTTATATCAAAGGATGAACCTAACTTATTCCTGAAGCACACAGCTTTTAAAGATCAAGTGAAACATGTTAACCAGTGATGTACTCGAATATCTGGCATTGGATTCTCAAAAAAGCATTCATTTTTCGTAAATCCAGTGCTGGATATCTGACCAGATAGATATTCTGGGAGATCACTAATGCTAACCGTACCAGCTTCAAGTGTGAATATCTAAAGCAGACATTTATATGTTCAGTGCTAAGAAACGTTTACATTTTTGCTACTTTACCTGTCAAGCGCTAAACAACATTAATTCTGTAATGTCCCCCTTTTTAGACCTTGTCTTCATTTTGTCTTTTGCCCACTGCTGTGACTAATACCTTCTTTCCAACAATGCTATTTAGTCTCTGAAGAAACTCCATTGTTCTATTCTTAGTCTACACACGTCAGTGAAAAAAAAAGAAATGTTTGCAATGAAGATGTTCAAACTTGTTGGCAATCTCTACTTGTCCATGGCCAAATTTCAGTTGGCTATAAAATGGCTGCCTTGATTGTTAATGGCTATGAAATGGCTATCCCAATTATAAATTTTCACACACTTGCTCACTAGATGTTAAAAACAGCGCACAACTTTTGTGCCATTTTTTACATTGAGTGAGTGAATGTGTGGAAAATCAAAAAAATCCCAGTTGCTAATACATTAATTATATCGGGTAATCCACACTGCCATTAGCAATCAGCATAGTCATTTCATAGTCAACCGAAATTTGGCCTTATAAGTAGGGATAACCAACATACCAAAAATGAATTTATATCTTTATTGAACACATTTCATACTCTTTTTAAAGATACGCTGAGATTTAGTGTAGCAAACTAGCAAAAATATCTCATTTTTATCACATTGTTTTGATTTCATTTAAGGATAATTTTGTTGTGATCACTGCCCCTTGATACAAGTATGGTGGCTCCTGGTGGAGTTTAGTCATTATATGTCCTATATAGTGTGTGAGGTAAGACTGGGTGCACAGTCTGGTCCAGCTCTGCAAGATGCTCTGTTAATTGTCGGCAGGGCATAGGCTGAGACGGTCATAGTACTATCTTGTTGCTGTATCTGGCCACTGGTGTTCCCAAATGGTCACCCAATGACTACACTATATTGCTCAACTCATGAGAACCAATGTATCCTATGTGATTTGGTCGTATTGTGTTAATCTACTCCATAAAACTGAAATTTTTCACAAAATGTCTCTCCCCTGTGAATAATGTATTGTATCCAAATGTAGTTGTGCAATGGAAATATGTATGATTTGATTTGTTGAAAATGTTGCAGAATTATTGATGAAGAATGAAAACTTGTTTTGGTTCTTACCATTTCCTTTTTTTCCTCTAAAAGTAATAAAATTACAGTTACTACTGACTTATAATTTGTAAGAGATTTCAAAGGATAGTTTTCAACTGTTACCAACTTGAGATGTGCGTATGTGAATTGAATTACAGTTCTAAGGATTCAATTGAACTTTGCTGATGAATAAGTGGTTCATTCTAAAATCTTTACAAATAATTGTTAGTTATTAATCTGGTATGGCAGGTCCGTTTCTATAATTTTGAACCAAAATATAAATTTGTGTGAAGGTTTATTTTCACTTTGTGATTTATTTTCTTCTGATCTTGTAACTGTTTAAAAAAATGATCATTTTTATTGCAAAAAAAATAACAAAATATGACAGGCTTTATTCAATATTTTCACTGAAATCAAAATCTCTTAACTTGAATTAATTCCAGTTAAAAATTACATTGATTTTAAGTAAAAAAAAATAACGAACAAAACAAAAACAGATGCTTCATTTATTTTGATTTCTATTTACCTCTATCTTAATTTTTATTTATTTATTATCACAAATTTCTCGTTGGGCAGTCATCCTATAGCTATGAGCAAACAGTGAATTGAAATCTTTAACAAAAACAATAAAAAATCAAGATGGAAATTAAAAAGTAGTCAAAATTATTAAAATATCGTTATGGTACTTCATCTAATAATAATTATTTAAATAAAAACAAGAACCAAAAGTTCAACGAGATGTCCACTGTTAAGTTAGAACACCATTATTGCCAGATCACATAACTTAGAGTAGAAGATAATTTTAGGTAAGAAGCATCTAATCAAGGAATACCTTTCCATCCAGTTTCAAGTAAATCTGATTTGAGATTGCTGAGAAACAATATGGGGACCGACTGACTGACCAATCTTTTATTGAGAAGTGAGGACGACCCTCCTCCCTTGTATGTATCAGTAGGCTTTATTCAATAAACTAAAAAAATCAGTCTTGGATAGTTTGATGATTTTTCAAATTCCTTTCTTTGCTTGGTTGGTTTCTTCAATAGTTCCATGTGTAATCTGTAACTATTTCTACTCCACATGCACAAAACAATGTGAATCTGTTTCTCTCTGATATGATATTATTAGAATTCACAAAGGATTCACTTCTCCCCACCCTTTCTTTATTATCAGCCTTGTTTTCAATTTTGCTTCTAAACCAAAATAATGAGAAATACCAAAACGGTTTTGCTTTTTTAATCAGATTGACCTGGAATCTCCCGCATTTCATAAACCAGCCTCCAACTTCCTTTTTTTTTCTTTTTTCTTTTTTTCTTTTCTTCCACCCTAGTGCCTCTCTCACCTTCTTGTTCTTCTTTTCTCCATCCTTCCTATTGAGTCAATAATGCTTCAACACAACAAGCTCTGATAATAACAGTGGCATCATTCTGTTGGTTATTATGTTTTTATTATTATGTTATTACTTAGTAATGCCATGGCTTCTCTGCAAACCATCATCTGTCTTTTATAATTGAACTGTAACCAACTGATCTTAGTCATTAGAATCTGGGATGAGCAATTCCTTTTCATGACTAAAATTCTAAAATTAATTTAATTCAAAAAAAAATAAGAGTTCATGATAGTTTTCTAATGAAGCATTTTGGGTGCAATGTTGGGAAGGTGGTCCCAATTGTGAAGTTTCACACCCTCACTCACTCAATGTTAATAGCGACACACAAATAAAAAGAAAAAAAGAGAATTAATTGAAGATGAACAAGTAAATGCACAAATTATATTGTTTTTACTTAGAAAATTTAAATTATTGAATTGTCTTATTTGATCGCCATTTTTAACATCAAGTGAGTGAGCAATTTACATACTCATTTCTTGCTAATCATTGGTTCTCAAACCTTATTGTATAATGGCACACTGAGGAATAGATTTGACTAGGAAGGCACGCCAACTCTTTAATCTTTTTAAATATGAATGAAGGAATGTTTTATTGTTCAATCACCATCCTACTTCCACATAGCAGTAAGCTTTGAATAACGAAATGAATTAGACAAAATATTCCTGTTGTCAATGAACGAAACTTGGAGACGTATATCACTATGCTGATTGAAAAGTTGTGTTCATTCTCTGTTGAAAACTTTTTCCTTTCACCTGTCACTACAAAGGTTGAGATCTCTATAAAATTCAGTGATAAAATCACTGAATACTGGATAGATTTTAAGGTTCAAACACGCTTGGGAGAGGGTTGCGTCAAACTATTGTAATGCAGGAAGAACAGATTTTCATAGTTGATTCTGAATAATCTGTTTTAACTCTCAAGTTCATGGACTACTTGTAAACGACAGTGGTACTCTTCAATAAAGATAACTTGCCATCACTATCAATAATGGTCAGAATACATTTTATTTGTTGACATCACTGGTATTTTCTATTGAAAAACCTCTGAAATAGGGTAAAAAAACAAAAAAAACATGTAAAAACATACATTCTAGAGAATCTAAATGTTATTAATAAACCCATTATAATAAGGTGCCAAAAAGGTCAAATAAGGTCCTTTCTTTTTCTCCAAATATCCCTCCCAAATTTTCCTCCAGAAGGAATCTAGTCAAGGAGTGATGCCAATTTCAAAGTCTGTAGACAAAACGGTATGGGCAGGAATGCTAGAACACTCAGACACATGCACATATAAAAAATAGAACCTTTTGCCATCTTTGGGCTATGGTTGTTCAGTGAAACACTTCTGTGGATTGAATAAAAAAAATAGAAAAAAATTTCAAATGGTCTAATGGAGATAATTTTAATCAGGACTCATTTCACTAGATAATGACAATATTTCTCATTAGAGCTAATATATTTGTGATGGTTGAGAGATCACAAAACAGTGTGGTGTATTAGAGAAAAAAAAATTGAAGTCGGGATGTTATAGATATTATAGAATCTATTAGAAAATTCAAATGGCAATGGGTTGGTTTTGTTACAAGAATGTCAGACAACTGACAGACATCACAACTGGCATTGTGGATCCCGAAAGATCATATGTAAAACTGTGGCTGGTAAAACATAAGATGGTATGACAAAATAGACAAGTTCAGAAAGTATTGGCTCTGTGATGCCCGTAAGAGAGAGGTCTGGGGAAGGTGTATGTCCAATGACAGATGCTAAAAGGCTGATGATGATGTTTGTTAATATCGACTGGATGATTTGATAACTTGAAAATAGTGTTTTTGATTTGATTTTTGATTTGTCTCTTTATAGATAAAATTTTACTGTAATGTCTGCACATTTTAATTAGTAAATCTTTTTTTCCTCAGATACAAGTGGAAAACAAAACTTGTTGGCCAAATGTGGGGAGAATTTAATTTGATAGTCTTTCTTTATTTTGATTATAAACTTAAATTCTTCTCTCATCATTGAAGATATGCTATTTAAAATGTGAACTCTATGCTCATCTTGAAGTGAAGATTTAGACATTTAAAATTAACTGGAGAGTGTATACCCCTGCCAATGCCTTGGACTAACTAAAAACTGAATGAAAATCAGTTCATAGTTATACTCTGGGGAAGGTAGCTGAAAAAATTCCCGGATCCGCTGCAAAGTTTAATAAATGTTTCCTTAGATTTTCTATAAAATGTCACAGGAATTCATTAAGAACTTTTCAGATATTGTGTAGATAGGAAAGAATATATAAATGTATAAAAATGAAAAAATAAAAACATCTTTGATGTAGCCAAGGTACAACAATCCACTGTGTATGATGAAATCAAGTCAAGTATATCACTATAAACTTCAAAGCTTATTCTATCTGGGGAGCAAGTCAGATGGATTGGGTTGTGTTTGTCAAAATTCCCAATCATGCTGTTAAACCTCTTAGGAGTTTTTGCTTCAAAAAGACAGTTTTCCTGATGAAAATGTTTGTATTTCAAAATCAAGATTTTCAGCTACGTGAAAAAAATTAATAGAATATGTGCAATAGTCTCAAAATTATAGCATCAAGTCAAGTTAAAAAAACTTAGCATGTGTTTTTCTCTATTTTTCATTACTGGAGGAATATACCTTGGGCTTCTAAGTGCCTTATATACCTCTTCGAATGTTTGTTAACTGAGGAAGACAGAAGAGAATCAATTAGGATTTGAGCTGAGTACTGTTTCTATTTAGCTTAGTGTGGTATCATTTCAGTTGATGGCGCATCAAATTTCTGTTTTGTATTGATCTTTCAGAATCATCTTGGATTTATCATATCAAACTCTTAATGCTGTTAACAGCTGTAAATCGGATTATCCAATGGTAATTCATGGTCATCTATCCTGATACTCATTACATCTCGTTATCATTATTTCAGGCATCTTCTAATATTTAGTAGATACAGCAGAATCTATTGAGTTTTTAGACTATAGTGGTACTCTCATCTTAAATGTGGCTGTCGGGATCCAAGAAAGCCAACTGCATTATATCCAAGCTGTCAGCCATTTTAGAGCCATATCTAAAAAAACAAAAAAAAAACATGTTTGTGTAAACATGAAGTTTGTCCATTAGATCTTCAAATCAATTTTTTTGTGGAATGGTTTGCCATGGTCTAAGAAAGAATTGATTGATTTTAGGGGTTGATTCGAGAATTTTTTTGACAGATACCTCTCCTACATCAGAGAGATCTCTTTTTGTCTCGTTCTTTCAGTTTTTAGTGACAAAGGTGTTGGTTGAGGTATGCGCCCTCTGGGTGTTTTTCAGTTGATTTAAATTTTTTTTTTTTCTTTTAGAATCTTTCGATCAACATGTTCTCAGATCCTCGTACGACTTGGTGTAATTTAATAACTCTGCCACCTCAAGTTAACTCAGACTTCATAATGAAAATGAATCTGAAAGTAACTACCCCACCCCTTAAATTGCTAATGACGCATCATCTTGGATGTTGATGAAGTATTAAATTCTTCAGTAGATTTTTTTTTTAACATTAAACATTTAAAAACTGTCTCCTCCAAACTTAAATGTTCAGATATTTATGCATAGATTGTCATTGATATGTTTTAGCTTGAAATTTTAAAAGTATCTGTCATCAATTTTGATTAGTTGACATTATTAGATGTAGACATTTTCTTTGTTCTTTTAAAGGATTAAAAAAAAAAACAAAATATTCAAACAGGTCTGGTTGGTCACTCAATAGAAACTCATGCTATCAATGTTTTTTTGGGATGATCAATTAGAAAATTTGAAATAGGGGTGATCAATAAATAAGTTACTTCTGTTGCCTTTTATTGGGCAATGATCACTAAAAAGTCTGAATTAAAAAAAAAAAGCAGGAATGTTGCTGGACCAATCTAGGATACATTTAAATTGCAAATTGAATACTCTTACTAAACATCTACTCGGGGAAATTTTCAAAAAAACAAAAATAAAGTGTTCTTTATAGATATGATTTAGAGTCAATGTTCGAATTTTCAGCCTTGTAGCTCCATTAGTGCACTTAGTAGCCAGCTAGCCAGACCAACTTGAGACCTGAAGAAACCCAATGTTTTGGTTGATAGTTTATGATACACAGCAATACCTTGAATCGTATGGTTGAGTTATTGCTGTATAAATTTATGATAACAAGTTATATGAACTCAACCCACATGACGGAAACTTGGGAACTTTGTACCAATACCTTTGGAAAAGCTATAGATGTTGGTATCAGTCACTGTCTATGTCCCACATCCGAAAATCAGGAGCTTGTTGGTTCTGGTGTCAGTCATCATCTGTGTTTAGGATCAAACAATAAAAAATTGTTCATAGATGATTATTTATCCCAATGTAAATTTTCAAGGATTGTCTAAAGAATCTAAAGCATTAGAAATGTCATCTTTGGTTCCTTCAGTTTTCGAGTGTAAGTATGTGTCATGTGTACAGGCCACACCCATGAAGATAGAGAGCTGAAAATTTCAACATTTACTCCTTATTATGTCAAGAAGATTTTTTTTTTCACCCCATCCCTGTTTTTTTAGTGGTTGGTTCAGTTTGTGATGCAAGTTTATGCTGAATTGATCCCTTTGCTCAGGCTTGATTTTGAAAATACAGCATGCTGTGTTGAGGGTGATCAATTGAAGATTGGGAAAGGGTGTGATCAATGAATAGATCACTTCTCCCACTTTTTGTTGGGTGGTGATCACTAGATGAGTTTGAATTTTCTAAAAACCAGTGTGAATCCTGCTGGATACAAACCAAAAGACCAATTCAACATACACTTACGAAAGAATTGTGAACCACCCCCTACTTGTTGAGGAGGGAGGATTTTCAAAAAACTGTTTTTGGTTTGTTTTTCTTTGTTTTTTTTCTGGTAGGAGTAAATGTTAACATTTTCTGCCTTTTAGCTCCTTCGGTGCAGCCTGTCGGCACAATACACACATAGCCAGCCAGACTCTCTTAAAAACTGAAAAAGACCTATGTTGACAGTTTTGGTGACAGTTCATAATTGAGATTAAGGTCAAGTAGTAGTTAAATTGATTTAACATTGTACTTTGATTTACTATCTAATTTAGTGATAGAAGATCTGGAGGAAAAAAACATCTGTGTTGCATTTAGTGCACTTGTTGCTAATGGAAACCTTTACGTATCTTTTGCTTATCTCTACTGTTTGTTCCATTTTTGTGTGGCGTTTTCCACTTCATATGAAGGAAGCATCTTGTGGCTGTTACCAAAAATAACCATCTTCTGCTGCTTTTTAAGTCAAGCACATTTATACCAGGGATAGAACGCCAATTTTAGTTTGCTGTATTGTGACCCAAATTTAGTACTTTTGGTAGTGTCAACCTCCAGAAATTAATTGTATATGCTGGTAAAGAGGTAGTCATTTCATTTAGAAAAATAAACTATGCAAATATCACACCTTGTCCAAAGTGCTGATATCGTATCTGTCTAACTAAGCTTGATATAGACAGTTATCGGGCTTGGACAAGTTTCTGTGAGTGGTAGTCCTCCAAATATCCTTGTCAAGCATTCATCTTGGAGTCTGGCATGTACAGTTATGAACCATCTAGTGCCTTATAATTTCATTTCTCATTTAATCATGAAGAATCCTTTATTATACAAGAAATTCATTATGTGTTACTTATCATTAGAGAATCATGAATTTTATTCAAAAACAAGAACAAAACATTTAGCCTATTTAAAATGAGTGTATCTCTTCTTGGCTAAGACCGATTTAACAAGTAAATAAAGTATCTAGAATGGGCATGTAATATAAAAAAATCACCTTGTAATTTTTGTTACTTATCTGTTTCAACTTCAACCAAGCTTTTTTTTAATATATATTCACGTATAATGCGAGAAATTTAATGTAAAAGATCAGTCATAGTTGGGGGCTTGCATTATACTCTTGTGTGGAAAAAAAAGAAAATTATAACATATATACATATATTATTGATTTTTGCTATAAAAAGTGTATCTCATTATATTTGAGATTTTTACTTCAGTAAATATGCTAATCTCTATCAAAGAACCAATCTCTCTCAGCCTTTTTCACTTCATAACTTGAGAATTGCCAACTTCATGTGCAAAACAACCTAACTAAAGAATAGTCTATTTTTATTTATTTTAGAGAATTTTGGTGTAACTTCATTCAATGTTTACTTAATATCATTTATGTCTTACCCTTTTTTTTTTAACCACAAAACATACTTTTTTTTTTGTTTTCTGTTTCTTAAGAGTTAAAATGCTAAATTCATTTTGACTTTTTGTACTATCAACTCTGTTTAGTAAAATTTACCTAGAGATTTATAAAAAAATTGAACTGTTTGATTTAGATTGATTCACCCCCACCAAAAAAGTCGAGAATCCTTGCAAAAACTTTTAATGAGTTGAAAGAAATAAAAAAAACAAACATTTTATTCATGCTTTTGATGTGGGTAGTATGATGGAAAGTCAACGATGAGAATGAAAAAAAATGCTTTTTTATGATTGTACTTTGCTAGGAGTGATATACGAGGTGTGGCTATAACAATAAAGAGACTTGGCTTATGTAAGTCAAACCACAGTGTGCTTGCACTATCATGTGGCATACATTGACTGATGGACACCATTATATTCCAATTACTATACAAGACCCTGGTCAGACCACATTTAAAATATGCAAGCAATATCTGGTCTCAACACACCAAAAAATACCAGAGAGGCTACAGAGGAGAGCTACCAAACTGGTGCCACAACTAAGAGACTTGCCATATGAAGACAGACTGAATACAACTTCCCACTTTACAATACAGAAAGTTGTGAAGTGACCTGATACGCATTTACAGAATAACACGCAGCATGGTTGGGATGGACACAGATATTCACTGCAAGATATGCAAACAGTGTAAACTCATGCTACAACAAATGCTAAGAACAGTAAACAGAGGTCACAGTCACAAATACCAAATACACCATCACCCTGGCATTAGAGGCTGATTTATGACCTCAAGATCCCTATCATACTGGAACTCCTTATCAGACAAAACAGTAAACTCTGTTTCTATTAACATATTCAAATCAACCTCTCAAAAGAGACTAGTTTACCACACAAGTATTTAAATTTCTGAAATGCTCACATCTCAAATACTAACTTCTATTACATCTGTTCGATGTATCTTCAGTTAGTACTCTTTATGATAACTTCATAAACAATCCCTGACAGTCTCAATCCACTCACGTCTTGAGTTATATTAAGCATCATTTGAAGTAAACATGTTTTCCTGACGTATAGTAAGAATGATTGGTTCAAAAATTGAGTAGTGGTACGATGTGCATTCTTCTCTGTAAACTTCAGTTACTAATGAAAAGATTGTCCAATATCACCAAAGATTTCTAATTTAAGTATCGCTTGATTTTCAAATGTTTTTTTGACCATTTTTAACAGCAACATAATTTGACAATTTTAAGACTGGTTGAAATTTCATGTTAAGACCAAATTTGATTAGGTTAACAGTGTGTGTTAAGAATTGAGTGACCCAATGAGAGAGTGATTAAAGAGAGATGGACAGCATTCCTAAGAAAGACAGAGCAGGCTATTATCTCAATAAGAGAGGGGGATAATAAGAGAGAGAAAGAAACAGACATTACTTTTTTGAAAATCAATTTTCAAGATAAAAAATGGAATACAAGAAAGAAAAAAAGACTAGTGTTCATAACTAATGTATACACTTCATACATATATATATATATATATATATATATATATATATATATATATATAATATTACTTTTTCCCTGCCAATTAGATATATTGTATTTCAGACAATGTTTTTCCTTTTATTTTTGATGCAATGATTATTTATTTTTATTTCTGATGATTTAATGGGGATTAACTTGAAAAATCAATTGGAAACAAATATGTTTTAATGTAATTATTTTTTATTACAGAAACAAATGTTACCAAAAATTGTATATACAATGTTGTGGGTTTTGAACAATGGCTGCTCTTTTCCTTGTTACAATGCATCTGAGAATCATGTCTACTACACACGAGTGAATTGAAACTTTCAGCAATTGTCTATACTTACCCATTGGACAATGTACCATGTGGTTCACGCATGTGTGCTGGGGTTCAACTTACATAAGCCCAGTGTAGTTATTTAATAGCCACACCTCATACAGTATTTTATTGTCTTCAAACATCCCAGATTTCTAACTTATGCCAATTTAAGATTACCATCTGCAATCTCATAATCTCTGTGTGAAATATCAACTAATATGTGTATATGTACATGAGCACATATTTTGGATCAAATGTAGAATCTCCACCCCAAAATAGATTCAAGTCAAAGGCGCAAATTTTCAGATTAAATTATAATCAAAATTCAATTCAATTAATGATTTTTTCAAATTTTGTGATTTTGCTCCCTCACAAGATATTTTTATGTAGTGGTCTGGATTCTACATTTCTTCTTTGTAACTAAAATTCAATTGAATCAAAATGTAATCTGAAAATTTATGCTTTTGACTTGAATCAATTTTGGGGTTGGATTCTTTATCTAATCCCTTATTTTTTCGCCTGAAGTTATCAACTTGTTGAGCCAGTATATATGTGTCACTATTTTGTTGGCTGAAGTGATCCGTTTTCTCCTCGACTGGACAAGCCTTGAATGTTTGGTTGTTTGTTGAGAAAGATAGTGAAAATGAAACTGGTTTCTCAACTGGCCACCTTCAGATGCACATTTTTCCAGGCTCTAGTTTTTGTAATAGTTAACAAAAAAAAAATGATATCCTTTTCACTCTTTTTTATTATTCTCTGCTTTAATTAAAACTCTTATTTATCTACTTGGATTTTTTAGATCCATATCTTGAGAATAATAATTATTGTTTATTAATAGCAGATTGTTTTTTTTTCTTTTCAATATGTATTTTTATATCTAGTGAAGAGTCTTTCAAAAATGAGCATCCAGAATAATTGTTAAATTTGCATTTATAAATACATATATAAATGTAACAATTATTATTGGACAGAAGAAGTAAATATCATTCTTCATTTATTCATGGTCAGGTCCATGAAATATACGAAGATTTTTGAAGTGCTACCATCTCTAAAATCAATTGCTGTCACTGACTGACATGCTGAAATGTGAGCTACATCTCAGTGTTGTCTAGATGTCAGAAATGGCTATTCAGATGATTTTTGATAAAATAAGTAATGTTTTTATTTAATTCATATTTTTTAATGAAGTAATATCTGAATCAAATTTTTAAGAATGAAGTCACATTTAATTTTGTAATATGCAGTATATTTCTTAGATTTTAGATGTATATCTTGGAAATCTAAATATTTCTGAACTCAATTCTAAATGTAAATTTGAAAATGAATTTGGCAACACTTGCTAGATCTTCACCCTAAAAAAGAACTTGCATGTCTATGGTCTGACTTTCAGGTTTGTTTTCTCTTCCTCTCTCCTTTGCTTTCTTGGATTCTCTTCGTTTGATTATATTTCATTTCTGGAAGATTTTTCATGAACTTTTTATTATAAGGGACTGACCTTTTGTTTCATGAACTTCAGACAAAAAAATCAATGATCATCGTAGAAGTAAAAATATTCTCTTCACATTACATTTCTTCAGTTGCCATTGGTTCTATGCCGATCATGAAAAAACTACAGAGAACATAGGTTGGAGGTTAATTCTTAACATGGAAAAACTTAACTATTTAATGGTTGAGTAATTAGAGTGTCAGATTTCACCAATTGGGCCAATTACTGTGCATAAGTTTGAAATTCATTAAAGTTGATATCTTTATTAGGTTACCACTTAACCATTTTGACCTTACCAATCTGCAATGAAAATCAAAGCTTTTACTGACTGGTTAGTAGTTGGTAGACATCAGATTGACTATCATGGGAAGCAATTTTTTATGTAACTTCTAAATAGTGTTTAAGGTATAATTTATCACTCCCACCCACAACAGACCATTTTAATCAGTTGCTGGGTGCTGACATTTATATATATCTATCTGGACTTTGCCCAGCCCTTACCATTCATAGTACAAAACTTGAAATTTTGCACACATATTTCTGAGTGGGGAGAACAGTTTTCTGTTTTTTTTGAAAGTCACCTCTAAAATTTTTTCTTTTGTGGGGGATTCTGTATGCAATGTTAGTTTATGCTTAATTTGTCACTAGTTTAATCGTACTGTTTTTCTTTTGTTGAAAATTCCAACCTTTTTAAGTGATCACTGCCCAACAAAATCTGAGAGAAGTCCCTTATTCATTGATCATTTCTCTTTTTCCAACATATTCATTGATCACCTGCAGCAAAGAGTGCATGGGTGGTGGTGATTCATAATTTCCTTTGGAGTGCTAGTCATTGATTTGAAACTCTAAGAAAATTGCGACCATCACTTATTATTTCCTCTTAGAACTTAAATCTAATTTATTTGATTAGATTTCATTAGAAAAATTGTAGAAGTTGCCTATCATTGGATATAGGTGATATTTCTAATAATTGAAAGCTTTTGAGAGTTCAATCCTTATCCATGCGCAAAATTCCAATCATGTTCTCTAAAAAGTAAATTCAATTAAGTGTGGGTCCATGGCTACAACTCCCAGTGTCCAATAAGAATTCTGTTTTAGCAACACTTCACATTCTCCAATTGCCCGTTTTTGCATATTTCAGTTGCCTGACAACCTAATCCTGCTGTAGAAACCAATTGGTGTTTGAATCTACTTGAATAGTGTAGCTCAAATAGTACTTTAACACAAGCATGTGACTCATTTTATGAACTTGACTTTTCAGGTTCTCTTATTAACAGAGATCTGTGTCCAGATGCTTTACTCATAATTACATGAACATAAGATTGTTCTACTATAAAACTGTTTTGAATAACTCTGCAGCATTTACTTGGTTTATTTTGTACTTTTTGAAGGAAAAATTTTCTTCAGCATTGATCTTTAATTTTGCGATTTTTTTTTCTAAAATGATGTTGAAATGTTGCCAGAATGCAAATAGCTAGATATTAGTCTTTGAATAGAAAATATGTTGTATTAAATGTAATGCCAAGGACCTTGGTTTGTTGAAAAGCCTAGTATCCTTCTATTAAAATATCACTTGAATGGTATTACTAGTGGTTATGTAAATTTATTTTTGAAGATGCTGGAATTTTTCGCTATTCTGTGTTGTTGCTTCTGACATTACATTATGCTGGTTTGGCCCCTGCTGTGTGGAATTTCGTTTTCAACATTGACAATAGCATTAGAAGCTCTGATATATCCATCTTGTTTATATATATGCTAAGAAGAATATCTATTAATATTAATTGAATTGAATGTTGCGAAGATCAAATTTCTGTCTTCATTTGTTTTATTTATTTAATTCTAGTATTAAATGTAATTTCATTTTGGCGGGATTAATTTGAATGGAATTAGAGTTTAGTTTCATTTGTCCCTTTTCATCATACATGGCATTGCATAGCTATTTAGTTCCTGAGAAATACATTACACACTTAATTAAGATGAAAGGTTGTGAAATAGTTATATACAGATTTACTATAAACTAGTTTACCCTCCCTGTCAGAAAATGACGAAACTATTTAAATAATTCTACAATTGCATTGTACTTTGAAAAATTGAAAAAAAATTATGTTCCTCTGCAATTTCTTGCTCATTTCAATCAGAATAAACCTGGATTTTCTTAAGCATTTGTAAAAATAAAATAAGGGAGACTACTCTATGATTAGGCATTTATTAGTTGACTCCTTTGTCAAATATTACAGGCAAAAAATAGAGATTTCCACGTCTCGTATTTCATAAGTAGATTGTGTCTGTGTTCTAGCAGTATTGGTGATCAGTACCCATAACTGACTAAACAGATATATTAGTGTAGAAATTCAATCTATTTAGTCCTTTTTGAGGTGTTCTACCCTTTTTTGTTAGATTTAACTTCAATAGCTAAGCAAGCAGTAAGTTGTAAAGGCAATATGCTCAAGTCATTTTAATACCTTGTTTCTTAAAAAACTTTATTTCATAAGTTTGAACTGTTTTTATTTCAAATCTAAATAGAAATTTTTCTTAGGAACAAATTTTGGGCAATAATTCCCTTCAATCCAGAGTTGACGTTAGTTTGGTAGTTTAGCTTTTTAGTGTCGACAATGGATTTTTTAGGAGTAACGGATTGAATATCCCTTTTCTGGACATCTAAAAACAAAAATGTTCCAGAATCCAAAACCTTTTAAAAGCCATGTGTTGCAAGTGGAAAATTCTCACTATAGTTTGATTCGACTCACTCTGACTACAATAAAAGCTTGGTTAACATTAACTCTTTAGAAATGTTGAACTATATTTACATCCCAAATGGTGAAAGATGAAACAAGTCCTAATCAAAACAGATAATCATCTCTGCCCGACCCACATGCATTATTCACTGTATTTTTTGCCTATACTCTCATCTGTACTGAGATATTGTTGAAAGTGTCTAATAGGCTGCCATTTGAGTAGCCATGTTAATACACATAAAGCATTTATGTTTATAAGAAAGTTGAACTAGGGGAAAAACTGGACATTTAGATATTTCATATACACACACACATGTGTATGTATATATTCCAAAATCCGAAAAGATCCTCAAAACACTTAGTCCCTGGCATTTCAGATAAACCGCTTTGACCAGCACAATTCATAATTTATCCCAAACTGGACTACGAGTGACTATAGTACAATTTTTTTTTTTTTACTCTGAAATTATTGCATCAATTATTGTGTTATGATTATAAAAATTGGTCTAAATTAATCATAATGTTATATTACTTCATGCAATAATAATAAACCGAAGATCGCTCTATTAAGACTACACGTGTCAAAGTATTATCAAACATTGCATTGAATGAGTTGTTTGTGATACCCCCCACCCCCATCCTCTCTTTCTGTTTGTTGTCACAGACAAACTGACTGCTCACAAATCATACTAAGGATAAAGACGGTTGTGTTTTTTATCCCTGCCACTCCCAGTTCTCAGACATAAACAAACCCCCTGCCATATCTTTCATTAACAGTTGAGAACTTCAAGTATTAAGAATTGGCAGGGATAGTTTTTGCACCTAAATATTTCATTAACTTGTGGCAGAGATAAGGTGTGCTGCTGTGCTGAATGTGGATCTGAAAAGATAGACAAGTTAAAGCACTTGATGATGTTTGCAGCCCTGACAACATTGGATCATCTTGCCTTGAAAGTACATAATATAAGAACATCCATCTAGTCTTCTGAGAACAGGTGTTTTTGCTTTCTTCCTCCTATTTTTAACGAAGAATTCTTTGTAGGTCTGATTTGACCAGAAAAGACTCTACCGGTACCCATTCTTTTGTGTATCTATGAACATTTATAAAGTGTCAGTATTTCAATTCTTTTGTAAGACCTTCATAATAGCTTGTCAGATCTAAGAAATCAGTGTAAACGCTTTATCCTCTCCATATTCAATTTGTTTTGTTTGAATAACATTTTAGTATAATGTATTTACTTACGAGTGTATTTCATTTGTATAAGAAAGAAACCAGTAATCTTTTTAAAAAGTTGCTCTCAGTTGAATGACAATGAATCACGTATCTACCAGATGATGTTACTTAAAAACTTGAAAACTTGGTACAAGTTGAACCTCTATCATCTGGTATTCTGTGGTCTGGCAATTTGTGAATCTGCTGCCATTAGTTTGTGAATTTGCCACTAGGGCGGCACTGTAAGCAGTGCTTAGGCTCTGGACTTAGTTGGCACTGCTGCAAAGTCTCTTGATGACAGAGTCTATTCTGTTAATTTCATATATTCTGCTGAATTTTAGCCTTTCAGGATCTCATCCAAGAGACCAAGGGTGCTTGTGCTAAAAAGATGTGAGCATAAAACATTATCTATGCTTAAAAAGTAGGAGTTATAGGTAAAATTAAATGAAGGAACTTTTGCAAGTATTGTTGTATTGAATTGTCTACTGTGTATGATATAAGAAACATAAAAAGCAAATTTTCAAGTTTTTTATTGAAAAAATGGGTCTTGAAAGTAAATTTCTATGGTCCATCAATGGTTAAGTCCTAAGCCTGTTCAACCTGTATTCATATCATTTTGAATTGATGATTTTACAAGCATTATACTGATAGGAGTGAAAAGTGTTTTTTACCTTTGTACACAGTTAGGAGAGGTATATATATTCACTCATGTTTATCTTCTTGTTCTCACCATATCTCCAAAAGTTCTCAATGAATTTCAAAGGCTTTTTGTGGAAGGGTGGGCAATGGGCTAAGGAAGAATTGAGTTTTGGGGTGGATCCAGGATTTTTTTTTGATTGAGAAAGATATTTCTTCATTAGTCTAATAATAAGAAAATCATAACATGCAGTTACATCTCCTGCATCGTATCATATCTATCTATCTATCTATCTATGAACTGATTATCAATCTAATTTTAGTGACAATGGTGTTGGTAGAGATGTGCTCTGAGTGCTTTCTTGTCTGTTCTTTTTTTTAAATTTTTGTTTGAAATCTGTTTTCATTTATGTACTTGTAAAATAGATACTGAATTGGTCTGGTTAGTCACTCGATAGAAACCGTCATATGACCAAAGTGCTGATTGATGAATATGTACTTGTCTCGCCTTGAATTGCGCAGCAATCACTAAAATCACTTAATTTTCCTAAAACAAGGGTAAATGCTCTTGGATGCAAACTTGAGGATTGATTTAGCTTGAACTTACATTGTAATTTACAATGTACCCCTTCCCCATTAAAAACCTTTTATTTGAAGGGCAATTCTCAAAAAAAAAAAATTTTTCTCGACTTGATAAGGAGCAAATACTTAAATTTTCAGCCCTCTAGCTCCATTGGTATGGTCTGTATGCATGCTACGTACATGCATACATACATTGCAAGCCAGCCAGCCAACCAGCCCTACTTGAAAACTGATGAAACCTCGGTTGACAGTTTCAGTTTCTAATATATTGATTATTATAACTGTTGAATTTTTGAAATAATTTATAATGCATCTAGTTGCTTGGCAAATGGTTCATGGTTTTACTAAAATATCTTTACATTGCTGTTTTTAGATGTGAAGATAGGATACAGCTTTTGCAAAATTTGCAAGATTGTATAACGAGAACAGACAGAAAAGCGGCTAATAGCAAATCTAAAGACTGCAGAAAAATCTTAAATGGTTGGTTGTCCGTTCAATGAAGGTGTTAGTTTGTAGATTGTCATGTAGCTGAAGTGAAATGAACCCATTACCTGCGTATGACGGGAATTTCAATTGTTGTAATTCTATGGTTAACTCAATAGAATTTTCATTTTATTGTGGTTGATGGCAATTCAGTTCTATCAGTGAGTCAGGGCTGGATAACTTGCAATAGACAGGAGCTTCTATCCTGCAATTGATAACTATTACTCTTCGTCACCTGTCGCAGGTAATGGGTTAATTTCATTCAAAGCTGAAAGTTTAGTGCCTGTAAAATGTAATTAGTACAGAATGCACATTCCCCATTTAATTACTACTCATTATTTTATTTTTTTAAATTCATTTTTTAATACTTTTGTGCCTATAGTGTGCTCAGATGGTGTAATGGTCAGGACACCTGCCTCCTGGATATGGGTTTGAATCCTGATACGAGTGAAGAGTGTGGAAAATTCTTCATTAGGACAAATTCCCTTTGCACACAGTAGCTAACTGAGTATACCCTAAGCTGTGTGATTAGGGTAGAAAGAATGGGAAATAGAGTTACGCCCTCTGCTATTCAAAAGAATAGTATCGAAATGAAAGAGGAGTCTTTGGGTTGCCTCCAGCTGCCAGTGCAGTGTGCTCTTTGACTTTTTGACGCATTTATTTTCGTCTAACTGTGAGAAATATAACTTGGGCTCTACTGACTAAAAGGAAATGCAGATTCATTTGCTCAGATTTCAAGTTTTCTTGAGGATTTGTATGTTTGCAATTATGAGCATTATTTGAGTATGGACTTGGGTATGTCCGCTGTAATAAGTATTGTGTATGGGTAGGTACTTGATATTGATCACCAATCAGTTGCTTTTACCACTTAACAGTTCTTTCTGTGATATATCATTACTTCTATGAGACAACCTTGGAAAGGCTTTGATAATGACAGTTACTCATTGAAACAAAGAATTTTATTATTCTCTTCATTACTTTCATGTTGGAATGTATGATATTCTCTTGTATTAAAAGGTTAGCAATCTTCTATATAAACTGAATATCGTTCTCTATAATAATATATCATGCCTTCAAACTCAATGAACTGTCTCTCTTGTCTGTAATCTCTAAGCTGCTCTTCCTCCCAGCAACAATTACAGATCCTGATCTTTTGCCAAATGCATTGGCACCAACTTTGTGTCACCCTCTTTTTCATTGCTTAGAAACCCTCACCAGATCATTAACTATATTTCACCTGCTAAAATTAGAACCATCATTTTTTTTATTTATCAGAAACAGTAAACCGAAACTGTCAATATTGGTTTATTCAGTTTCCAAATGATTCAGCTTGCATTGCTATGTGAGGGGCAAGAGAGCTGAAAATTTGAGCATTTATATCATATTATGACCAGAAAAAAAAAAAGGTTACTTTTTTTTTTTTTTCAGTTTTTTCGAAAAACTCCCCCAAGATTTTTTTTTGGGGGGGGGGTCAATTTTTTTAATGCTATATTGGTCCCTTAGTTTGTGTCTGGCAGTGTTCACACTTGTTTTTTGAATAAAAATTGGTCGTTTCAGTGATGCAACTAAAAGCAAAAGAAGTTATTTATTCACTGATCATCCCTTTTTTTTCCAATTTTTTCTTCATTGATCACCTCCAACACGGCATGCTGTTGTCACGTGACTAACCAGACCTGTTTTTATTTCATTCATGGTCAACTCTGATAAAATTTGACAGTGTATCTCATTAGTAAGAGCAAAGTTTGAAGAAAAATCTGAGATAGAATTGTATGTACACTTAGTCAAATTGAAGATATTAAAAAAACAAATAAATCAAAATATTAATCATGGTTGAAATTTGTGGTTAAACAAACAATGCATCTGCTGTTGCAGTAAATTTCCATTAGGAAATTTGGGAAAACCTTGATGAGCAAACACAGATTTTTCAAAAATTATAAAACATTCACTATTTATTAGATTTTAGTAAAATTTTCAATACTTATCAAATTAAGGACAAAATTTTTTCCATGTTCTCCTCAAGTTTGTACTGTTTAATTCACTGGTCTAACTGCAAGGTCCACAATACAATGTGTAAAAAAGTAAAATAGGGAAGAATCTATTTCAAACAATTCTGATGTAATAGAAATACTCATAATAAATATCTTCTGATCACCTTGATCCTACCTTTCTGAGCAAGCCTACATTTAACATAAGTAAATCTCAAGTGCATGGCATATGATAGAAACATCAAAATATTTATTATTGATAGGCTCATACTACAAAGAGTCTTTTTAATATATTCATCAGCATAACTGATACAACCTATAGATATTGATGCGCTACACAATCCTTGATTCATAATCCTGCATAGCAAATAGCCAATAGTATTATGATGATATTGCAATGCTATATACATTTAGTTATAATGAATATGGCTACTGTATAGGGTTGCCAGAATTGGAGATAATTCAAACTAAAAATCTCCGAGACCTACCCAATACAGGCATTAGAATAATGTTGAATTTGGAAATCGAGCAAGTCTTGAGGCTGGTATCGAACCTCTGTTTATACTTCTGTATAGCACTGACCATTTTTGATCAGAAAGACACAGGTATGGTGCCATGGCCGACTGTGGTTTTGCCTCATGAAGCGTGGCCCCACTCTGTAGACAAGGAAATTAGAATTTATCCTTAGACCTCAAGACCAGCCTTCTTATGTCGTTGCAATAATCATTGCATGGTGTAAGAGAACTTTTGAGGACTTCCTACCCACACATTACTGTGTGTGGTATCCCCACATTAAACCGACCTTGAATCAAATTCTGTCCCCAGTTTGGATAGATAGGTCGTCTCTAAGATAAATCTTGGATTATCTCCCCATTCTGTTCAAGATCTAGCAACTGAGCTACTAAGAGGTAAGTAAGTTGTTTTGACTTGACTTCAAATCTGTTGATCTTTTGCTCATTTGTAAGCCTTTTAATAATGTTACATGAATGATTTGTCATCAGTCCTTTTTCTTCTTATGAAAGAAATCAATTTAAGTATAGCTTGTTAGGTATATGGCTACCCCCAGCAAACTGTAAAGTATACAAGTTGAGTGCCCATGTTAACCCATTAATTGCAAAAGGTAGCAGAGTAATAGTGATCCATTGCAAGATAAAAGTCCTTGTCATTTGCAAGGTTCTCATTGTAAGATGAAAGCCCTGACTTGCAGACAGAACTGAGTTGCCATCGATCATAATAAAATAGAAATTATATTGTTAGCCATAGAACTGCAATGATTGAAATTCCTGTCATTCACACTCGATAGGTGAACATGGTAGAGAAGATAAAGTTATTAAATATTCAATACACGTTAGGCCTGTAGAATTGATCATTGTAGGTCCACATAGAGAACAATGATATAGGTATTATTGAAAACCATCTACCAAAACTGTCAAAATAGGTTTCTTCAGTTTTAAAGTTGGTCCGCCTAGCTGGCTGGCTGGCTGGCTATATATGTATCTATTATACATACAGGCTGCCCTGCTAGAGCTAGAGGGGTGAAATTTCCTATATTTGCTCCTTATTATGCTTAGAAAAAGACTTTCAATTTTCTTTTTTTACAAATTCACCTCTGAGTAGTTTTGTTTTTTTTTGTGTGTGGGGGGGGGGAGTTGATTTGCAATGTAAGTTTATAATAAACTTATTCCTAGTTTGTGTCTGCCCTTTTTTTTTGTTGAAATTTTAACTTTCCTGTGATCTAAAAAAAAGGCAAGAGAAGTAACTTACTATTTTATCCCAACACGGCATGCTGCCAAAAGACATTGGTCATGAGATAGTTTCTATTGAGTAACTAATCGGAGCTGTTTTTCTCAAATTTCTGACTGCACAATTTTTGCCCTATTATGTTAGTACCGGAAAAATGTTCAGTATTACATGACTCACATAGGTGTTGATCTGCTAGAAAACCATTCCTCATTGTTGCAGAAGATTATATCATCTGTCGTTTGATATTCAGCTCCCCGACTTATTAGAGACTTGAAATTTTGTTCTGCTACACGTACATAACGTAGTCTCTCATTACTCGATCGCCAGTCCTTTTCAAAATTATAGGCTTCACTCCGGTTGCAATGAAGTTAACTACCATGTACAGTTCTGTCAGTCGAAGCACTTTCTTCTCTCCACACTCTACATCTCACCTTCTTCTACCTGTGTACCTAATCCAGTCTGAATCATTAAGATTTCTAACACACCTGTGTGATGTAGCCGTTATGTCATATTTCTGTATATGCTCGGGGGGACACTCCCACTTCCTTTGTTTATTCATTCTTTCTCTCTCTCTCTCTCTCGTTAATCCTGTACTTCTGGTGCAATTGTACTATTATATTGTAACATACAGTTGATATTTTCTCTTCCTTTCGTGTTTGTTCTCCTCGGGGTTGGCAGATAGTTGGAAACGTTTCTAGCCAAAAGAAAACCGAAAATGGCCAAATGCCAAAATGGTATATTAAAGCAATTATTTTATTGTTTATCTTTATTAGTATTGTAAATAATTAGATTATTCTTATTAATACTATTTTATCTTAATCTGAGATTTTCAGTTACTTTTCTATTGTAACTTCATGGTGACTGAGTAAAGTTGCGATCATGAAAATCAACTCAAAAAATTAAGACGAAGGTGAATTGTAGTTTAAAAAAATTAATGCTATTGATAGTTAATAAAACATTGCAATAGTACAATACATTCCCAAAATAGGGATTCATTTAAAATATTGCTGCAACAAAAACAAAATGGCCAAACATTTGAATATGGCCAAACCAAAAGATTCATGACCAAGTGCTAGAGGAAAAAAAAAGGCTAGATTTGTCAAATTAGGCCATAAAATGGCAAACCTACTTCACATCCTCTTCCTATTAAGTTGCTGTATCTCTGACCAACTTACTGCAGTTAGATTGACTACAGTGGTTTTGTGTTTGCTCTCTCTCTCATGCATTTAAAATAGCCTTCAATTCAAATTTCATATACTGTATCATTGTACAGGGCCAACTTTAACATTGATTGGATCCAGTGCATAACATATCTTGGGGGCTCTCACAGGAATACTTTGGATAACGTGGTTTTGATTTTGCTATTGCTGTACAAATTAATGTTACTAAGCATAAGTGGTGGAAAAAACCCCGAAACATGTAGGACTTCGAATAGTACAGAAAATTTCAAAGATATTTACCTCGGCTAATAAAGTCGAATAGGTTTATATATTTGGATACATCTTTCTAGATACTAGATATCTCCAAAAATGCTCAATGAATTTCATTGAAATGTTGTGGACGGTTGAGCAATGGGGTAAGAAAGAGTTGGTAAAATTTTGGGGTGGATCTAGGAATTTCTTTTTGATTGAGTGAGATTTTCCGTTTTTTGTTTTATCATACATTTATGTACACTCCTGTCTGTCCACATGATATCTCAATCTCAGTTCTCAATAAATTTCAATGAAATATTGTGAGAGGGTGGTTCATAGGCTGCAGATGGAGTGATTGAATTTTGGGGCAGATCCATGTGCAGTTTACTCCCTTACTTTGTTATTTATTGCCAAAATTTCATGTTTGTTTGCACAATATCTCTGAAAGTTCTCAATAAATTTCAATAACATTTTGTCAAAGGTTTGGCAATAGGCCATGGAAGAAGTGATTAAATTTGGGGGCAGATCACAGTACAATTACTTTCCTTTACAATGGCATTTGCAGGGGCATGCACTACGGGTCATTTCTAGTTTAATTATTGTAAAACGTAGTGAAATTTTTACAAAAATTACTGTGATCATTACTACAATTTTTGTTTCTAGCAAGTTGAGATAGGTAATATCATTTATACTATTTTGCACATATATATTATGGCCTTGTCTATACAAAATATGAAAGGTATATCTGGTCTACACTCTGCGATATGTACAAAAACATATGACATATTTGGTGTATTGCAAAGCAATGGATGACTTGACTTCTTTTCCTATTTTAATTCGTATAAAGGAATAAAGAAATCATTGGCCCTAGACATTTTAGATAACACATCTCTTTATTTTGACTTGAAAATATACCACCTGGGAAGTATCATAATTGTTGAAGTTAAAAAGGTGAAAATTATTTTGTAGCCCATGAGAAAACCAAAGTTGTAATGCAGCCCTCCCGAAAAAACAGTTCATTATATGAAGTGGGTAGATAGTAGACCCCCAAATTTTTACCTTTATTATAATCCACTTGTCTAGACAAAAAACCTTCAACTCGGATGAATTTCATCAGAAAATCTCACTTGATATGACAAAAAATATAAAATTTCCTCAATAAAAACAACATTAAAGAATGTCTTTATTTTTTTGTTCTTTTGTTCTGGTATCACTTATTTTTCATACAATAGATGATATTAGCCGTTTTTCACACATAATTGTTTACCCTTGAATTATGCACATGTCCTCTCCCCATAATGCAGTTGGCTTTCTTGGACCAGAACATCCGCATTATAAGGGGGGGGGGGGCTCTAAGTATTACTTGGCACAGTTGCAAAGTCAATAGATTTGTCAGACATTATCCTCCTGATCTCGTAAGAAGACCCTGAAGAGCTTAAGTCCTAGCGGATTGGTTTAGTTGGCTTTTGTTCAATAAAGTCAATGTTTTCAGAGATGTCCTTGCCTCTCTTTAAGAGGTTCTATCTATCAGTCGGTTGGTTGGTCTGTCCCCATATTGTTTCTCAGCAGTTTGAAGTCTGATTTACCTGAAACTCTATAGAAAGGTCCTCCTTGATAACATGCTTCTTACCTACAATTATTTTCTACTCAGACTCGTGTGAACTGACAATAATGGCATTAAAACTTTATGGTGGATGCCTCATTGAACTTGTAATTTTGTATTTGGTTTCTCGTTTAAGATTTCCTCTTTTCCATCTCTCTTGCAAAATTTGTAAGAAATTGACATTTTGCTTTTGTTCAACATAAAAGCAAAGACTGTTTTTATCATTTTGGTATTCAACCCATCTCTCTGTGTGAAGATTATGCATCCATCAATTGGGTTATATGTGAAAATTAGTTATCATCCAGTGGAACGATTCTTTGATGTACAGTGATACTTTGAATAGTGCAGTTCTGATGTTGTGTGGTTAAGGTATTGTTGTACAAATCATTGCATAAGCTAAAACAAATATTGAATTAGAATAGGATCTGAAGAGTGTGGTTTTGAACAGAATGTTAAGTTTTGGAACAAGTTAACCACACTAATTGAGATATACGTGTATTTGGATTTCTATGAGATGATTATTTTCTCGGTTTATTTTTTTATTTATTAAATATATATGAAAAAAAAAAATGTACCTATATATATATATATATATATATATATATATATATATATATATATATATATATATATATATATATATATATATATATATATATATATACTGATTTGTACTTTATGAAATATACCCATCACACATTGGATATTGTATAACTGATTCTTACTTTGATAAATATATATATATATATATATATATATATATATATATATATATATAAATTTGAATGTCTGTTAGTATGCATAACTTTAATGGGGGAGTGGTGAGAAAGAAAGAAGTACCTGACAGATGGAGGTGAGGAAACGAAAATAAACTTCCATCATCAGCAGCAGCAGTAACTCAACCAATGAGAACTGGCCAAATCTAATGTTTACAACACTTCCAATATAACCTGAAATTTGGTCATTTTTTGTAAGTTGATTGTAATTGTTTTATCATTTACATCAGAAACTTAGTAAGCAGTGCTTCTTAGACATGAGGTTGGGATTTCTCCAGGGATGAGAGCATTGTGTAAAAAATCATTGGTATTTGCAGAAATATTAGGAAGTGTTTTTTCCCCCAAAATAATTATATATGTTGAGTTTTTTTTTCTATTCTGATGTCTCTATCAATATGTTTATTCCTATTAATGCTTATCATAAAATAACTCAATGCTTTTCAATACTTAATGAATACAAATTACAATTCTGTTACAGTTCAGTAATTTTTAAAAATGTATTTTTCTCCATAATACAGAGTAGACATCATAAATGATATTTCGCAATTTTCGGGGATGGGTTGGGGGTAGTATCTTTCTATGTTCAGATTATGACTAAAGACTAATGGTATTAGTACGTATTGCTTTTATAAGACTGAGTGAAGGGTTGTGAAAACATTTGTCTCTTTCGTTGTGTATGAAAAAGTCCGAGATGCCCTGTTGTAAACCTTTTAACATTCATTTTTGACAATTATCTATCTTCTTAATTTTTTAATTGATTTTTTGGTTATGATTCCTGTTGCCTGTAAAATCAAAAACTGTATTAAAAATTGGTTTTCCAAAGAATTTTTTTGTACTTTTAATCAATAATACCTCTGTTATTTTTTGATGAGTGTTGGTTCTTGAGAAAAAATTTTATGTTTGGGGTGAGATGCTATTTACGATGTAACTATAGTGTTGAACTGGAAACTTACTTTTTCTGAAATCAATTTTCAAAAACACAAATTTATCTGAACATTTTTGAAAATGAAAAATCCCCAAAAAAAACTATTTCACATTGGAAATAAAGCTGTACTTTATACACACACACACACACACACACACACACACACACACACACACACACGGCTATAATGCATTTGATAAAAATCTCTACCTGTGTTTCTGTGGAGTTCAAGTGGTTTCTTCACATTCTTTTACTTTATGACTTGATAGTTCACAACTTCAAAGCAATTAATAATGTACATAAATGTTTAATGAGTTCTGTCTGAGGTTTCATCAAAAAGTGACTAAACTTGTTCAAGTGAAAGAGTCCATTGCTTCAAATTGTAGGTTGGAGATATTTTATCAGCATAACAGTACAAGTCACTGGAACTTGGAAAGCTCATGGAACTCCTCTATGAATGAAATATTCTAGCATACCTCTATTTTCAGCATTTAGCTTTTAGACTAATAAATGAACTACTAAGCAATTTATGACCTTTGAAAATCTTTTTTTTTTTAAATGGATTACATATATTTGGATTATAATTCATGGTACAGCTTTTTTCTGTAATTTTGTTTTCTCAATATCTGTGCAATAGATAATGTTTCCTCACCACAATATTTATGTCATGTTCAGGGGGAATACTGCTATGGATCCCCAAGAATTATTTGACAGACCCCCAATAATCTGCGGACACCAATTTCAAAACCACTGATCTAATATACTCATTATTTCTCTTTAAGTTGTATAATATCTCTTGAAATTTTGAATAATTAATAACTGTTCATACATTTTTGCATTAAAAAAAACTGATCCCTAGAATTCTATCCTTCAAGAGAAAATATACTTCATGGTCTCTTGAGTTAAATATTATTTGATACCATCAACCAAAACTGTCACCATAAGTTTCCTCAGTTTTCAAGTGAGTCTGGCTGGCTATGTATGTATCATGCTTACAAGCTGCATCAATGGAGCTAGAGGGCTGAAAATTTCAACATTTACTTTTTATCATATTAAGAAAAAACATTTTTCTTTCAATTTATCCCCATCATAGGTCTTTGGTGATGTGTCCAATTTACAATGAAGTTCATGCTAAATTGGTCCCTTATTTTCTGCCTGGCAGCATTTGTGCTTGTTTTTTTTTTATATTCAAACTTTTTTAGTGATCACAGCCTAATACAAGGCAAGAGAAGTAACTTATCATTGATCAACCTTTTTTCTAATTTTTTTACTAGATCATCCTTAACATAGCATGCTGCCCAAAAGATGTTGGTCATGTGGTGGTCTTATTGAATGACTAACCAGACTTGTTTCTTATCCAGATTTGCTCTGACTTCCTATCAAAATAGAGCAGTACTTATTACATTTTAGCTATTATTTTCATCTAGCAACTAAGAAGTTAAAATGTAAAAAGTAGTTGTTAAATAATGATAAGAATGATTCATAATACTTGAACTAATGAAATTTAAAAAAAAAAATCATTTTTATCAAGTCTCGAAAAATGTAACTTAGCAGGTTGCTGAAAATATCAGTCAGTAATTTTCAAAATTCACTTCTTGACAACACTTGTATAAATCTATTTGACTCACGAAACACACCAATTGTAAAGAACAAAATTAATTAGACAAAACATTCAATCAATTGTCAATGAACAAAAATCTTCATATCAGTACACTAATGTACGTGTTCATCATTATCTTTACTTTCGACGGTTACTAAAAAGGTTGAGATTTCACATAATCTTGCGTTGAAACCACCAGAGAGATAACCACATGGACAGACATATCCGTATTAAATACATCAAGGCTTGAAATATGTGTATATTTGCATATTTGGAAAGATTCATGCTACATACTTGAGAGATATATGCGGCATGTGGCCCACAGTATGGGAACCACTGATTTAAGCTTATTTATTGGTGATTTGGCTAAATGGGCCGTTGGTGTCATGCACTTATGTTGTGCAGCTCTAGTTATCAGCATTTTAAGGCCTGAAGCACTCTCTCTTTGTTGCTGCATGAATCATCATTAGACCAAAAGAAATATTTCATTTTCTCTATGAATCACTTATTTAGTTCAAGCATTGCCTCGAACTGAGCAATATTACAGCCAAAGTTGCCAATTTAGATGTTTCTCATCTAAATCTAGATGTTTTGGGTTGTGTCGTGATGTCAGAATTTGATTAGATGATTTTTAATAGAAGTGATATTTCATTTAATTCATCTTAATAAAATGAGTAATGTTTTGATGGTACAAATGTTGATGATCAACATCACATTAATTTATTAATGAAATGTTATATATTTCCTAGATTTTGGATATAGTAGGGCAGTGGTGGTGCAGCCTACCATAATGGTCGTGTAAAATAATTTTTTATCGTTCGTAATTACTTCTCTTCAGTGTTGCCTATCTAGATATCTTGTGTCTAAATTCACATAATTCTAATTTTCTAAAATTTGTTTATCAAGTTTCTCGTGAACCGTTGATCAAAAAAATTTCAAACTCAACACTTCTCGTCTTTGTGTGCTGACTAATATATCTGGTGAATGTCAACTTCGCACAAAGGCCTGTTGTCGAGTAATCATAATGCATGCACACACACACACACACCCACCTCTTTAATTGTAGTCAGATTTGTTATCTGGAGAATCCGTATGTTTCTGGACTTTTTGTAAACTAGAAAATAGTTAGCAGCACTGATTACTTCTCCTCAATTATCTCAGTTTTTATCCTACTAAATGAGAAAAATCCAACATTTCCTTCCAAAATATTATTATGTAATGGATCACTGAGTTTGCTGGCTGATTGATATGTTCTTATTTGCTGAATTTTGATCAGAAACTTTCACTGTATACACTAATGTTTGATCTATGCAATAAATATTCAACATTGGATTAAGTACATAGGCAAGGAAGGAGATTATGTTGAAAAATTAATATTTTTATTCAAAATAAATGCTAGATAGCACTTTCAAAAATGTTTTCTTCAAATTGCATACGTGATTTTTTTTTTTTGATTAATGGATTTTTTTACTTGATATTTTAAAACAAGAACCATAAGTTCAACGATGTTCCCATCATCCGTGATGAGATTAGCAGGAGGAGGAGGATGAAGAGCAAGTAGTCTTCCTTTGAGTTGATTGATTATGGTATTTGTAAAATCTTGCTGTATGAAAATATTTTGCAAGTATCATTTTCAATAAAAATTGTAAATGGACATTTTCTGTGTTTTTTTTTTTAATTGGGGGGGGGGGTTCTTTACAAAAATTCCATTATGATATCAGTAGCAGTTGGTGGAACAGAAATTGATCGGAATTATGTTCTTTTAATGATGTCACTCCTTTTGATTACACCACACCTCTCACTGCCTTCCTATTTCTGTTGTTTAACATACCCGCGATTGACTGACCAACCGACAAAAAGTGTATAATAGAGGTATGCATGGATCTAGAAAGACTTCTTTTAAATGAAAAAATAATTCATCTTAAAGAAATGAGATAGGTATTTGTAAAGGAAGGTATCTTGAGTATAAATTTTTTTTCAATTTTAGGAATGTTATATTTCTTATTATATCTTGTCGTTAGACAAGTGAGAATCTAATTTGTTATTCAACATGGTCCAAGTTTTTCCCTCTTTTCAGCTTTCAATTTTTAATAGTATTGAGAGAAAAACTATTGAAAAAAAACAACTTGTCCCTACTTTTCATTAAAAAAAAAAAAAAAATTTTAATTAATGTTTTCATTCTGCATATGCCAAATTAAGTTCTATCAGATTAATTTAAATATTGATTTGAAGTTTCCAGATGTGTGAACTGTTTAAAAATAAAAGTTCAATTTTTTTTTAAGTATGTATAATGTTTATTGTCTAGGCTATATAGAAAAAAAATTGTTGAAAAAGTTGAACATTTGGAGGCTTTCTTTCATGAATTACTAAATTTTATTATTGTGTCAGAAATAAAATGACTTTAGGGTATTAAATTTGGTGTTACGGTGTCCAATCCACTTTTAGTGTGAGAATTGTGAAATATAATACTTCCATTGGCTTGTTTGCTTATTTCATTTTAATTATTTATTTGTTTAAGCTACAATATAAAATTTTTTTACTTGGAATCCGTCTGGAATGTTGTTTTTATCCATTTATTCAGATGTGTCCAAACATATCTATTAGATGCTATTAGGTTTGTCTGTCGGTCCCACTTATGCTGAACAACAGATATAGGAAGGAAGTGATCATTAAAAAGCATGACGTCATTCAAAGAAAATATATCCCTTCAAATTTTTCATCAGCTTCTAATGATGTCATTGGAAAAAACCAAAAACAGCAGTTTACGATTTTTATTGAAAATAATACTTGTAGAATATTTCATATGGCAATATTTTACATGTATGAGAATCAGTTGAATCAAAGAAAGATTACTTGCTCCTCCTCCTCCTCCTCCTCCGGATGGACTCATCGTTGAACTTGCAGTTCTTGTCCATTGTTATGTCAGTATATCATCATATTTCAATGGGACTTTCAAATATACAGTTAAAAATGATCCGCTGCCAACCAAATTGGAATAGGTACATACACTCATGTTTGATTGTACACACAATATCTCCAAAAGTTTTCAATGAATTTCAATGATATTTTGTTGAAGGATGGGCCGTGAGCTAAGGAAGAATTGATTGAATTTTGGGAAGATCCAGAAAATCTTTTTTGATGGACTTAATATTGGTTCATATACTAACAATCATAATTTATCTACTTTATTTCCTCAACAAGTTAATTTCTGTGGAAAAATTTGAATTTCTATAAAAAAAATTTGAATTTCTATGAGATTTTTTTTGATTGAACTACTTCAGTGGAAGAGTTCATTGTTTCAAAGGTTGGGTTGGAGATATCAACAAAATTGTTACCTTCAAGTGGAAGAGTTCATTGTTACGGACAGAGAAACAAAAAAAAATCACACTGTTCATTATATATGTAGATGTTATGAAAAGTAAATATTTAATGGCGCATGCTTCCTTTACTCAAATAAAAATTTGGGTTATTTACATAAACTGCAAGCTTGCAAGAGTTTCATATCACTTTTTGCTGATGATGTCCTTTTTTTTTTTCCTCATTTAGTTTTGTGGCTTTCATTCTAATGTTGGTTAAGCAAACAGTGTTGAATTGATTTGCTATTGCCTACCTCTTCCTGGTCTTAAGTCAGTTGTTGTTCATGTTCAAAAGAGCATTAGATTTTGTTATTGAAACTGGCAAGAAAGAACATGTGTTTAGAACGGCTTTCACCTTTTGATACAAGTGTCTGGCCCTGCTGTTTGGGTTAGGAAGCGTGTTTGAATGGAGACATGCTTACCTGGCCCAGGATTCATCCTGTGCCTTTTTGGCTTCAAAAAAAAGCTGGGGGTCTTTTGCCCTGGGGGGTTGCACCTGCCCTTTGCGCTAAAAGGGGAGGGTTGTGGGTCGTCCTGACACCTACGTGACACTGTTCACAGCGACTGTACAATTTTTGTCATTGCTCAGATGTACGCGTTTAACTTGACCTCGTGTCACAATCTGTCTTCATAGGAAGTTAGATAAATACAGACTTACCATTGCACCGGGTTGTAAGGCTGAGACTTATACTCAGGTCTGTATATCAAATTATCGTGGGACCTTGCAGATTGTTGGGGTACCATGCTAGTTCTTTCATGGCATTTTTTCTGGGCAATGGGGGTTACTTGGCAGGGCCCATAAGCTGCATCATTTATGCTATTAATGAAATCAAGAATAATAGAAAACTGGCTTCATATTTAAAAAAAATTTTTTTTTTTGGCCATTGCTTGAATATTACATGATACATGTTTTAATCTGTCCATATGTCTATATTAGGTCTTAGATTGGTTGGTTCCACTTATGTTGAAGAATAGAAATTGGGTGAAAGGAAAAGATATCATTAAAGGTATGACATCATTTATATATGATATAATATTACAATGTACGAGTTAAGCATTTTTGTATTTAAAAAAAAAAAAATTTTTATTGAAATACTAGAATATTTCCATATTGCAATATTTTTCAATTATGAGAATCAATTGACTCAAAGAAAGACTACTTGCTCTTCTTCCTCCTACTACCACCACCACCACCATGGATGATGGATGCATTGTTGAACTTATGGTTCTTGTTTTTAAAAATAATTTTGCGATGTCACTATTTAAAGGAATACTTCATTTTAGTGCACTTTATTGTGCTTTTTCACAAACTGAAGGTTTGTGTTACATTTTGATAATTTGTCCAATATTTCAAATTATTATTATATTGTTGTTAGGCCAATTGATAACTGTACAGTGGCCTTTGTGTTGAAGCTAAAAGAAGAGTCACACAACTCTCACTTTAAATCGAAAGCTAGGAATGATTATGCTAAATGGGAAAGAGGCATTGAACACCGAAATTGGCCTAAAGCGAGACCTCTTGTGCCTAACAGTTGGCTGTGAAGGAAATTTAAAGTGCTACTCAAGTTGGAAATCTAACTTTTTATGGGAGAGCAAAAAAAGTAATTTCATGAGATGGAGTTAACTCCTGGTGAGAGTGCTACCAGATTTGACTAAAAATGGAGATAATCCGCGCTTTATCTCAGAGACTTACCCAACACAGGCTTAAGGATAGTGTTGAATTTAGGAATTGAGTCATTTAGGTTCAAAATAAACCTCTTGTGGTGAGCCCACCTCAGAAGGCTGGCTTTGTACCTCTGCCTCCAGACTTGTGATGATGAATGGTATTGCCTGGTAACAACAGGCTTGCCTGATAGCTGCTAAATAACTGTATTTAGCACTGCTTTTAAACCCAGTTCTACTTCTAATTTTGGTTGTTTACCGAATTTTTTTGAAATTTTGACATTTGGGAAGTGTTTGATCGCAAAATTTTGTAATACTTAGTATTACTGCCAAGCATTTCAACTTAACAAAATAGGGAGAGAAATATGATATATAGCAAGCTTAGCTGCACTTGGGGTCAAACTTCCTTGCTTTATTAAAATGTAAAAGGTAAACAAAACAATTCATTTCTTCTAACAATATTATTCCGAAACTGTGTTTCCCATTTCAACTTCTTCAACAGTAGTCCCTGTTAGTAGGGTTTGCAAACTTGAACAAAATGATTTGACCAGATTCGGGCTTTAGATGTGGGAGTGAATTTGTTATCATTTTTGGGTATGTCACCGTTATTCGTGCATCACATCACTGGTTTTTGGTCTGCTTATTATCATTTGTTGTTACGTATGGAAATGAAGTCAGTAATAGGAGTTCGACAATAGAATATGCAATCATCGATCCCCAAGAGGATTGCAGTATATGACGGAATGTGAATATCATATTGCTTTGTGCTCTGATCTAATAATATTGCTGTGAAATTATTTTTGTGCCTCATCAAATTAGCATTAATTCAAAAGGAATCCACTATAACGATTAAAAAATGCTTGTCTGAAAATGAATCTGAAATCTGTGGGCTGCTACTCTCTTTTTCTCTCTAATGTTCAGATTTTGCAAAAGAAAATCTGCCAACAATTCATTCGTCTGGATTAATCTAATCCTATTGTGTCTCTTTCTATTGGAGACACAGGCATCCGCTGCTATGATTCACTAGAGTCTAAATCATGAGTGTAATGAAATGTTCCTCCACTTATTTCAGTGTAGATTGTGTTGTGTTACAGTTGTGTGTCTCAGAGCACACGTCTGCATTTTTTTTTCTCAACTTGATGAGTAGATTACTCCTCTCTGAATGATGTAACTTTTTTTTTTTTTTTTCCAATCTTTTCAGAAATAAACTTTATGTAACCGGAGTAATACTAAGGGTGGGACCCCCCCTGACCCCCCTTATTTTATTAAATCATTAGCATAAACATTTTTAATTTATGCAGAATTTCTGTTGAGAAGAAACATTTTCAGTAATTTGCAATTTTTAGTACTGAATCTTGTTTTTCAAAGAAAGTTAGTACATTTCATTCGCAGTGTACTTCTGTTCCATCCTAATGTGTGCCGCACCAAATTCTTTAACTCTGTAACGGCCTGGTTGGTTGCGTCTATCTGCTGTTTTGAAATAAGATTGTGACACCGCAGAGCAATGTACACCATGGTTATACTCTCAGACCCCTATGTATCCCTTTAGCAGTGTAAATATACCCTCTTTGATTGGAAACCCCTGGTATAAATTTTATTTGCTCTAGAAACATTTTATTTGTATGGTCACTCTATAGGAACTGCAATACAGGAAAGTAGTATTGTTCATTCGACATTCAAGTGAAAGATAGAAAATGATGATGACTATGTTAATCGCTGCTACCCACAACAGACTGGTTTAATCACATTTGTTAGGTTTAGGTTATTCATGTGTTATAACAAATGTATCTATCCGGACTTTGCCTAGCAATTACTGTTCGTTATAGAAACTTGAAAATTTGCGCACACGTTCCTCTCAACAAGCATGGGGAAAATATATATTTTTCCTTTTTTTTTCATTTTTTTTTTTTTTTCCCGAATCCTTCTTCATAATAGGTTTTAGTGGATAGTTTTTTCCAACAAAAAAATTTCCAACATTTACTCCTTATTATGCCTAGTAAAAAGTTTTCTTTTTAAAATTCTCCTCCTAAATAGGTTTTTTGTGGGGGTTCAATTTACAATGTAAGTTTATGCTAAATTGTTCCTACTTTATGCCTGCTTGTTTTCGGGGAATTCAAACTTTTTTTAATTCTCACAGCTTAACAAAAGGTTGTGAGAAGTAACTTATTTATTGATCACCTCTTTTCCCACTTTCTAATTGATCACCCCTATACAGCATAAATGAGTGGTTGCTATTCATAATTCCCCTTCAAATGCTTTTTTTTTTGTTGCTTAATGGTTTGTTTGATATGTGATTTTTATGATATAAAAGCACCTGAAACTGCCATCAAAACTCAATTTTGTTCTTTTGTAAATTAGATAATAAATACTCGTTAATATCCACAAAATGATACTGTGTTTGAATTTTCAGATTTTTTTTTTTTTTAGAAAAGAAACCATAGAATTTGTTTCAGTGGAAGAGTCCATTGTTAATGACAGAGAATCAAAAAATCACACTGTTCATTATATAAGTAGATTGATGAAATAACCCTGGATATTTTGGTATGGATATTGATTTGAATTCAAGAAGTCCATTGGTAAAACTAATGTTAAATTCTTGATCATGATTTTTTTTTTTCTTTTTAGACCAATTCTTATGATGATACTTTAAAGCTTTGTTTCAATACTGTTCCTAGTTTTTTGTTATGTTTCTTTTCCTTCTAATTCCTTTGTTATACAACAGTTTGGAGAATGAGGCTCAGGCAGGGGCCGGGTGGTAGTGATGAGATCTGAACCAATTGTTAGGAAAGCCCCCATAATAGCTGCCTCCTGTAACTGTACTATGTGACCCAATTCTATTTCCGCATTATCATCCTCTGGTATGCAAACAAAATGGTGACCTTAGTTGCCTGCCCTGGCTGTCACTGATCAATTATTAAAGCGAGTTTTCCCTTATCTACCAATTACTGTATCTCCTGAATGTGGAAGATGCTCCAGGCCTTGAGGACTAACAAAAATTTTGACTTGCAGAATTATGAAAAAAGAAGAAAATGAGCATAAGATGTTAGCATCATGATTCTCAACTGTTCTGCCCCCCCTGCACACGTTTCACAATGTGTCAATATCTCCCTCCCTTCTATTTCCAAGATTGTTCAACTGAGAAGGTGCATTCCAAATAATATGCATTTAGTACTGGAAATATTTTTTTATATTAGCATAGAGAACTATTTTTATAGTGGAGTTTTACAAATTCAATGTAGGAAATGTTGGTGGATTTTAAAACCTGATGGAAAGTAGGTTTTTTTTTTTTTTTACTTCAAAATATTCAAAACTAATTACTCAACAGATTAAAGCTACTGAAGCATACTTCAATGAACAAAGAATTCAATAGAATGCTAGAGTATAGTAATCAATTGTTCTGATGAAGATTACAGTCAATGAGAAACTTGTGATTGTTTTTCCTTCGTTATTCTTGGAAACATGGTGACTGGGGCAATTTTTTGAATTTGCTCCCAACCCTCAGCTGGCAAGATTCCAGACAGGGTTGCAAGGTTGGCTTTTTCTTTGAAAGTTGATTTCCACAAATTTAGCTTTTTTCAACCATGTTGGCTTTATAATTTCATTTTGGCTTTTTGGCCTTTTCCTGGCTTTTTAGAAAAAATTTCTTTTTTGGACTTGTATGGTTTCTAAATATCATTTTTAACTATAAAGTAGGCTAGAAATAGAAATATTTAGCTGCCTTTTTCACCATTTTATAGACAGTTTTAATTATAAGTAACAAAAACTTGGCAACATTTAAAGCATATTCGTCAATGCTGCATTGTATGTGTTACTTATGTGTATTGGTTGTTAGTAAATTTACCCCTCTTCCAGTGCGGTTTACATTCATGTTCAATTTCTTCATCTTTTCTTGATGGATACACTTGTTTTGTTGCCCCCCCCCTGAAAATCATTGGGTATGCCTCTGCTTGTACCTAATGATTTTACAATTATTAATTTTAGTATTACAATCATCATCTTCTTCCTTCCTTTCCTTCCTTCCGGTTCCCCCTATTCTTTCCAACCTATGGCGTGGTTAGCATAGGTATATTTTAATTTCTCCTGCATGGAGGTATGGTAGAAATAGCACAATGGAGGTCATTTTCGACCTCTAATCTACTTCGTTGCTTTGTTTCCATTTCCAACGGTTGACAAGCCTGACTC
Source organism: Thysanoteuthis rhombus (assembly GCA_963457665.1). Taxonomy (NCBI): domain Eukaryota; kingdom Metazoa; phylum Mollusca; class Cephalopoda; order Oegopsida; family Thysanoteuthidae; genus Thysanoteuthis; species Thysanoteuthis major. The sequence continues at coordinate 48,506,137 of OY735213.1, forward strand.
ACAAAGATATATCAACACAAATGGAGACAATACATGGATAGCTCTTTTTGTAATTTTTAGGTAAGAATTGTACATCAGGGACCAAAGTTCTGTGATTCATTTCTCATTGAATGTATTTGCTCCCAAATCAGTCTTCAGCCACAGAAAGTTCAGGATAATTTTGGCTGATTTCATTTCTAAGTGCTGCCAATTGCTATAAAATTTCAATTTTTGTAAATTCTGGAAGCACTTGGTCTTTTCCACCACCAAGCAAAAAATGATGATAGCTTCTCAAACATTGCAACATTTTTGATCTTGACCATTCTCTTTCAATTTTCCAACTTACTCCTGAAAGTTTTTAAGGAATTCATGAATTTGTTCATTGTCCTACCTTGATCTGAAAAAAAATTTGTTCAGCTACTCAAAAATTTCTACCAAATAGGCAAGGCACATGATCCATTCTTTATTATCCAGTCTGGCAAAAGATTCCATCTTGCCCTGAACTTGAAAAAATAATTTGTGGTTATCTCTAAGCTTGAATACTTGCTCGGTTACATTTCCTCTTGAAAGACATGGAACATTTGTGTGAAAAAGGAGCAAATGATGGTCTTCATTCCTATCAATGCATAACCGCTCGAAAGTCGTGAGTTGAGAGCTCCTCCTCTGAGAAAATTCACAATTTGAATTGTTCGATCAAAAACCTTCCCGAGTGGAGCCTGAGGTGTTCTTTTGGCCACTGCCTGATGAAGGATCATACAATGAATGCCTTTCATTTTTGGAGTTAGGTTTTTCACTCAAATTTATAATCCCGATTTCATCTCCAACATTGGTGGTGCTCCATATGTACAGGTGTCAGAATGAGAACAATCTACCGAATACCCAGAAGCTTACCAAGTGTAACAGATATCTAAAGAAGGCCAGAGATTACAGGAACTGAAGCATTGTGATGAAAAACAATCAAGATGAGGACATTAGTCTGAGTAAATCAGTAAATAACAATTGGTTGTTGTATATCTTCTCTATCCTCTCCCCTGCCCTGTTGACCTGCTTATTGATTATATCAACTGACTCTCAACTCTTCAAACACAGCTTGTAACTTCCTCAATGGAGGGGATTGAAAGAAAAAAAAAATGGAACTTTTTTATGAATTGAATTGAAGAAAAAGTTTTTAAAAATACCAAAAAGTGCTTGGGAGGTAATCAGAAGTTACTCTTTGAATTCTTTTTGAATTCCCTTGAGTAAATTTGAGAGTTGAATTTATTATTCTCTGATAGTGTATAACTTTTTGCACCTTTTGAAATTGCGTCTTTCTCTAGAATTTCAGAAGTAGGCATTCAATCCACTTTAATTCTTCCTTGAATCTAATGATTTTTTTCCCTGTCAAGGAACCATCTCTATAACAGTGACAACATTTTTGTGGTCTGCGACCATTTTGAGCAATTATTTGAAATCTCATGATTTTCTCAATCAGTTTTATAATTTGTATTATAAAATTACTGTTGTTTTGGCTACACAATTCAATAATATGATAATATGATAATTGTAGTTCATATGTTTGTCTAAAATAAAAATTATGTACTTTTTCTTCTGTAGTATGATCGACATTATTGAAGTGAATGTGTGGCCTTAAATACTGATGAAAAATGTCTTGTGTGGCCTGCTTGATCAAAAAAGTTGCTCAAGCCTGATCTATAAGAGGAAGCTGGTTGATTTCTCCACCTGTTATTTATACAGATAAAAAAATAACAAGATTTACATGGTGCAAACAATTTAGTTCTCGAAGTTAGAATTAGTGTAAATGTGAAGATTCTCTCTGAGAACCAATTTTACAATCATTGCACGCACATTCATTCTGGAAATGAGTCAAATAGTTTGCAGTGCGTGTGGATAAATTGTAAACATAAAACCATTCCTCTTACCTAATTAGAAAAAAAAAAGAAAACAAACATCTATTCCAGTCATCATGTTGGTAATAACTGGGATATTAAATGAAAAAAAAACAAACAAAAACAACACTAAGCCAAACAAAAACAGCTGTTTGAAGTCAAACCCACATTCACCTCTCCCACCTTCAATTCCAATCTTTGCCATGTGAAGTGTGATTTGAGACTTTGTACTACCTGACCGTCCAGCATGTACAATGTGTGCTGTCCGATAGTAAGTTACCTGCCTCAATTGTAGTGCTCTCTCTTGATGTGAACAAAGAAAAAACATGTTTCTTTTTCTTCCTTCCCCCTATTGCCACTCTTTCTTCCCTCCCTGCTATTACATACTCTCTTATGCCACCTAGCTACTCTTTCCTTGCACTGCTAACCACTACTTCAAGTCACTCAGGTGCATAGATTGCCAAAAGGGAATTCACTGATTGGATATTGTTGCTACCCAATGACAACCAGTAGTTTACTAATTCGAATTACAAATGAGTACAGGTATGCCTTGGATAGTGCGGTTAATTTGTTCCTAAAGTTTCTGCAATTTTTAAAAACGCACTGTTCAAGGTATTATTAAAATATAATATTTTTCTCAGCTTATACTTAGTTATATTTGATTGTATCTTCACTAACACTTATTTTTAAAAAAATTCTGTGTTCTGTATTTAAGAAAATCAAGAATGAACTCTGTGCGAAAATCAGCTGAAATTTAGTTAGGATACATGCAAACTCTCCCCTCATAAATTAAATCACTCAACCAGAATAAAACTCTTCCAAACTGCATAGAAAATGCTGTAATTCTAAACACAGGGCAAAAATAGCAGAACAAAATATAACCTGTCAGGAGCAACACTACAAAATAGCGAAAAATTCCAGCGTCTTCGAAATAAATTCACATAACCACTGGCAATACCATTTGGGCGATATTGATAGAGGATCGTAGCCTCTCTTTTCAGTGGTTCTCACGCAAATCAAGGTTTTTGGTGTTACATTCCTCCAAGAATGTTATCTTGAATGCTTCATGAAACTTAAGATCTAGTGTGAGCAAACCTGAGTGTTTACTGGCATAATGTTTCAAAGGATCTACACTGACATTTTGTTTAGACCAGTTGTAACTCCTCCAATTCTTGCTGTGGTCATTGATGCGCTTCCCAAATATATTCTTAGTTTGTCTGGTGTATGTAGCGCAACACTGAGTACAAGAAATTGCGTAAATACTGAAATTACTCCAGGTGAGGTGCTAACAGAGGTCAATTTCCAGGTACCTTTTCCAGTCTTAATAGTGTTGGTTCTTGGTACCAATGAAAAACCATTATAATTTTTACATTGTTCATATAATGTGCAATTACCTGAACAGGGCCCTCTGGAGCTGCATGTTTCAATTGCATTTTTTAAAATTATGTTTCTTAAAGCAATTTAGTGTGGGTGTGTGTTTAGAAGTTATAGTGCTTTCTTGTGAAGTCAGTGTTTTTGTAGCCCAAGCAATTCTGTATTTTGAGGGCTTTTAAATTTCCATTCTTTGCTTTTACTTATATCTGTCATTATGGGTAATGCATCCACTGTTCTTATTCTAAGCTATGATGGGAAAGAATGAAATAATAAACCCCAAATTAATTGTGAATATTGATTTATTTCTTATTAGATGAAACATAGTCAACCATTATCAATTTTTAAAACAGTATTCCTTTCATCATTATTTTAGTTGCTTTCTATCTCAAATACTCAGGCCTTTGATTTATTTCACTAATGTCCACTGATAAATAAAAAAAAATGACAAAAATGGGGAATGACCTTGAAATGGTTGGGAACCAAAGGTTTAGAAACCTAGAGTGTTTATAACTTCCAGGAATAGATTTCAGTTTCTTCTGTCTATGATAGCTTTATACCTATTAATAATTCCGACCAAAAGTAATGTGGTCTAATATTACTTGGTCCAAGTAAAAATTAATGTAATGAATTATATTGGTTAAATAGTAAACTTTTTTATTTTCAAAGCCCTGTATAAAAGCAGAAACTATATATACTAAATGAATCTAAAGAAAGTTAGTCTGTGTGACTTGCAGTTGTAGACTTAGCAGCCCAGTTTGGGGTTCATTTGTTTAGAGATTCTGTCAGTCTTGAAAGATTTTTTCTTGAGTCTTTGAAACTTGAGTATTCTTATTTAACCTTTCAGCCACAAGTAATTGCTTGGCTTACTGTCTTTATTTACAAATCATTGATCGTCTGGAGAAGTCTGTTCAATGTACTACCAACCATTTTGACCTCAGCTCTGCTTTCACTTCGATATGGAAAGCTTTGCACTAAAACCTATTCTCATTGTTCATAAAATGACCATATTTGCTGGCAGATGAGACACACATTTAAATTGACATTAAATATCTGTATTTTGCATAAATGAGTCACTGTAGTCTGCAGGTGTATCAGAAATGAAAGGTAAGGTAAAGTCTCTTAAGAGACAACTCCCAATGGACAGCCAATGACAAACTCCTGGTTCCTGTTATATGTGTCACCTTGGTGATCCCTGTAAGTCTCAAGTCTGGATTTTATGACCATTCCCTTGGCTAAATGCTTGTCTACCAAAGGGATACAGTCACCCTAATCATATTGCTTTGAGTGTACAGTTCTGTTCTATATCAGAACTAATTATCTAAAAAAAAAAAAAAAAAAAATCTTTCATCAAAAATTATCTCTAAAAAATACATCTTTTATCAGAAATTATCAAAAAAATACCAGCACAAGGTTTGAGCATTGTTGGTCTAGAATGATAAGTAACCTTAACAAGGGCTTTTTTGAAAAAAACATAAAAAAAAAACGTTTTTAGATATTGTTTAGTGGTGTACTTGTCTAAGTTGTAGCCACTAAAATGGGACCAGGAGTGCCCAGATACGCACACACACACACACACATGAGCAAAGAGAAAAGACTATGTAGGACACTTGTATGGGTATATTCTTTTGTCATACAACAAAACTAGAATTGACTTTATTTTTCTAATCTAACTAGAACAACAAAAACAACTCTCATCAAGATTAGGGATGTAAACGTATATATGAAGTTCACATCCCCCTATCATGATTTGAACTCCTTACCAACTGATTTCTTGGAGGCTGTACTATTGGCTGAGCTAAATTGGCAAGTCATTGATATTATTGAAAATGAATCATGCAGATATGCTCAGGCTTATTTCATTCTTATGAATAAATACATTTATTCAAAACATATATATTTTTATGATTTTTCATTCATTATATATGTAATATCCAAGTTACTGTAATCGTCTACCATTGGAATAGGAGTGGAGTTTGACCCTACAGCAGCCAGTCTTGGTCTTATTCTTTTCCATCTCTCTCCAATCTAAACACAGTGTCTCGTTTCTTCTCTTGCCTTATTCTAAAATGGCCTATTTCTCTGGTAATGAAACTAGGTCTATTAATTCTGAAAGTCTGTGGAAGAAAGATACTGGTCCTGTTCTCAGTAAATCAGCTTTGGTGCTAAAATTCAACGAGTTGACTTTTTTCTATTGTTCCCTAAATTCTCTCTTATTTCTTCCCCCCAAACAGACCTTTCCATCGTAGGTCCCATTAACCATCCTTGCTATGCACCACCTCCCTTCTCTTCCGCGCAATTAGCATGTATTTTTTTTGCTATATTAAGTTTCTTTGCAGTATCATCAGCATCATTGCAAGGGTAACCCCTTATACTGCACTTTATTTTCTCTCTATTACGGTATAGAATCTGGGTCATCTTTATACATTCATTTTCTTATCGCTGACAAAGTTACAAAAGGTCAAAGTATCAACCAGTGGGGCCACCTTTCCTCTCATCTTTTTTCTTTTCTTATTCAGTGCTGTGGAGTTAGTCAGTAATGTGCAGATTCCAAGAAGTTGAAGTCAGAGTTGGAGATATCATGAATTGGAGAGTCGGAGTTGGAAGGTTTTGTGTACTGACTCTACTGCACTGATATTACTGCTTGTCCTACTAATACAATTACTACTACTTCATAGTAGTCTACAAAAAATGCCCCCTCCCACCCAATAAAACAAAGGTAGTCAGAATTGGATTGAGAACTACTTACTTTGACCATTGGGATATAGGCATTCATTTATAACATTGCATATTCTTATGGTACGTTCTGAGTATGATCTTTTCCAAATTTTGTGAAGTAGAGCCCTGTACCACAACAGATGGTAAAATATAAGCCTCAAACCTCCTCTTTATTCTGATCTCTCAGGCTCCAAGTTTGTTTTTGTTTCTGCACTGGTAGATTCAATAAAGCAATAAAACACTGAAAATTAAGATGAAGGAAATCAAAATGATCTATAACTCTTGGAATGTTTGCCTCACTTTCTAGAATTTTGCTTTTAACCAAAACTTTGAAGATCAGACCAAAAATCATGTTGTGACTTACTTGAGATTTAAAAGAAAAATTATTTAGATAAACTTATGATTTCATTGGTGACAAGGCCTTCTTTTGAACAAAAAGTGACGTCGCACATGTTAATTAGGTAATCAGACAGAACCGCATTATAGTTACAGTGTTGATTGTTGTAAATAAAGAGACTGTTACTGTTAGCCACTGTCTTCTAAACCACAAGCGCTAAACATTGCGATTCTCATGTAGGTGAACACAACAAATGTTTTCATTTTGCATAATCTATTGAAGAAGGGAAATTTTTCGCATCTCAAATTTTGCCATTTCTGTCTTTAACAAAATTTTCATAGTTTTTTCCCTTCAAATGATGACTTATAAATAGTTGAGATTTAAAGTGTTTATTTATGTCATTTACTCATCCAAACTCTTCCACTATCATTATATACTAACCACACCTAGATAAACAGATAAGAATATTTTTGTAATTTCAAGAATTGCTTTCGAGGAGATGACACACTTGGCCAGTTTGAGCCAACGGGCTGTCGTCAAAGGGAGGAAAACTTGTTAATTTTTGAAATGATTGATGGCTATCTTCATTTCCACAAGGAGATGGACTTACTACACTAAATGTGTGGCAAACGATGGGATAGATATGAATATATTTCTGTGAATGACATTGTGGATAAAGAAACAAGATTACCATAATTACATTCATATCACACTTAGTTTTGCTATGCTTTCTGAAAATACCAATCTGATATCCAAAAAATTCCAAATTCCAAAGTGTTTTTGGTTCCAGGAGATTCAGCCAAGAGATTGTGTATATGTATCAACATTCAGTATGTTCACATTTTTTGTCTTTTAAAAGGTTCTTCTACGTGTGATTGCTAACTGAAGAACTTATCAAAAACATTGTTAGCTTGGTGTTCCATATGGAAGTAAATTCTTGTAGTCTATTTCGTAACTACACGAAAAAATGCAGAAACTCACTTTCTTAAGTTTTTCAAGTAGGTCAGGAAATCTATCCATTGCATGTATAGTCTGCATCAATGAAGCTAGAGGGATGAAAAATGCAAACATTCACATTTTATTAACATGTTTTTTTTTTTTTTAACTTGAATGGATTTTCAGTAGGGTGGGTAGGTTCAGCTTGAAATGTAAGTTTATGCTAAATTTGTCTCATAGTTTGCGTCTGGCAGTGTTCATGCTTGTTTTTCTGAAAATGTAGGCTTTTTTTGCTGATCACTGCTCTCCAAGAGATGAGAGAGTTAACTTATTCATTCATCATTCCTTTTCTAACAATATTCCAAGTGAACATCCTCAATGTGGCATTTGGGCCCTTATGCATATCCCAACTGTTCAGTCTATTAGATTTGAGTCCCTAGGCATTTACCCCAAACTGTCAACTCAATTAGATTTGAGCCACATGCTTTTACCCCTATTCAACCCTATTAGATTTTTAGCTCTATGCACATACCCCAACTTGACCCTATTAGATTAGTGTCCCTATTCATAAACCAACACGAATCAGTCAGACCTGTTGGATGAGCAATCATAACAGAGGAGTGTAGAACTCATTGTCTCAGGCGTCATCCTCTCCCAGCTTTATGTAACTCCTCTTCCCTTTCTATTTTCCTTTTTATGTACCTTCATTTTTCGTTATTTATTTGTCTTCGCAAAAGTACGGCAATTTGTGTGTGTAACCAACCTGTCTTTTTATCATATTTATGAGAAAAAGGCATAATGTCATGTTGGCAGGATCCACTGACAGCAAAAAAAAAAAATTCAGTTGCAATAAAGCTCAAGAATGTAGCCACAGCAGCTCCTATTCAATGGCAGATTTAACTTGTAAAATAAACAGGTCTGGCTATTCTCTCAACAGAAATTGACACGTGATCAACATCTATTGGCAACATACCGTGGGGGTGATGCATTATTGGGCGGTAATCACTAAAAAGTCTTTGTTTTTTCTGGATATAAGGAGTGGATATTTAAATTTTCATCTGCGTTGCTCAGTCTGTTAGCAGAATCACTTAAAATCTGAAGAAACCTATGTTAACAGGTGGCCAGTTTAGGTAGTCTTTCTTCAACAAGAAACTGCGTAACTTGTTGCTTACCACATTCCTTTGTTGATCTTGTTGTTCAAATTATTGCCACTTCTCAGGACCACCATTGGATTAGGTTGAACAGCTTTTATGTAGGTGCTTAGTGTTCCACTATCTGGTATTCCCAGATGGTCACCCATCTAGGTACTGACCAGGCTCGGTGTTGCTTAGATTACGTGATTGCAGGAGAACTATTGTAACCAATGCAATTTAGCTGTAACTGCTGGTATTGTTATTGCTGTTATTCTACCTGCTTCTGACTTTGCTATTGTCTTCGTAGTGCATTGTTTCCCCGACTATTTCTGACCTAGTTCTTATTTCATTTTTTTTGTCTCTCTTGTGTGGCCTGTCTTCATTGTTTTCTTTCGAATAATTACAGTCCCTCAATCTCCGGCAACAGAGGCTAGCATTTTCTTGTTTGGTTCTGGAATATATAGTTACATCATTGTTAGAATTAGTTGGAACATTCTATCCAGTTCTGAAAATTGGGCTTGGTTTTTGCTACTAAACTTTAACCCATCAACTGCAAATAACGGGGAATTGCAGCTCTATGGCGGTTCTCAATAAAATTTCCATTTTAATGTGATTGATGGCAAAGCAGTTCTATTTGTGAGTCAGAGCTATGACCATTCTTCTAATTTGCCAAATGTTTGCCCATCTTTGTTAGCAAAACTTGAAAAAATCCAGTGCTATTGCCACAAAATTTTTCGTGGTTACTAATGGGACCCCAAGCAGGTTATTAGTAAATAAGTTTTCAAAAATTCTCCCCGAAATGAGTTTTCAGTGTGTGTGTATGTGTGTGTGTGGTTCAATTTACAATGTAAGTTTATGCTTAATTGGTCCTTTATTTAGTGTGGCTGTGTTCACGCATTTTTTGACTTGTACAAATGGCCTATTTACAAACTTTTATAAGGCTGATTATGATAGGGAAATATTGAAACTTTTTCATTCTAACTGGATTTCAGAAAAATTCATTTGTTGGAGAGGTAGAATGTTGACTTCAAATGTCAAGTTATTGGTGAAATTTTTACTTTTTGTCCTACATCAAAAACAATCATTCATTCTGATTCTAAATATGGATACTTTTATATCGCTACAACTAACTGGAAAAAAAAGTTATGGCAATTTAAAAATGTCAGGTCAACACTTGATCTCGAAATTACTCTGCTCATAATCTTTCAACTGTTTTGGTCAGATTTAGTGGTAAACTTGGGAATAATGTTTGCCCCAAATCTCCCCCTATGCTCATCTAATCTAATCCACCCTGGAATCACTTGTTGATTATTGGATCTGTAATTGTATCAATAAAATTGTTTTAGTGCTACTTTTGAGACATACTGTATATTTGTATAAGTAAATTGCAAATATGAAATAAGCGCTTCAGAAAGGAAAATAAACACCATAATTACTAGCGCCCTTAATTGCGGTTGACTTGTGTTCTCATTCAGTTGATTAAACCTTGAGTGCAGACTTGTAGAATGAGTGTTGTTTTTCTCCTGGTAGCAACTCTTTCATGTTGCATCAGGGCTGTTTAATCATATGGACACACTGGGACAAGCTCTATTTGAAAAGCAAAAATTGAGGATCATATCATATTGTCAACATTCTTGTTTAAATCGGTTCTTGTCTCTAAATTGAAACTAGAAAGGCAATATGGCCCACAGGCCAAATCCTGTACATAGCTTTGCCTGGGGATCTCATATCGGATCAAGCCCCATGAAAGTACTGCTGCGACTCAAGGGTCTTTTCCCATAATAATAGTTTTAATCGATGATCATTACTACAAAAACTCATTTGGTTCAATTTTCGTTTTCCGAGCACATTCAAGAGAGAATACATTGACAATGCTTAGCGTTGCTTTTACCACTCAACTAATTGAAATACATGCTTCTTGATGTACATCTAATTAAAGTTCAATCATTAAAATGGAGGTAAACAAGCTTTAGACATGTGTCTATCTCTATATTTGTGTATGCACACAGGGAGGGACTAACAAGCTATGAATGAAGAAAACTTCAGCCTGGCAGGTGGCTGACTCACTCACTGGCTGTCCCAGTTAGTTGTGGAATTGAGGTTTAAGTTGTTAATATGATTGGTTGCTGGTAATGTTCAATGTTTCATTTGAGATTTTTTTTTTGTACTTTATAAATATACAGATCATATAAAAAGAAATGCGTATGACAAAAGTATGGACTTGATTTGTTGATCACTCAAATTTCATCCAATTCATTTTGAGTTGAATTGATTACTTGACAGAAATTGCAGTACAGAAAAGAAGATTTGGTCTTCTATGTGCACTTGTGTGTTTTTATTTTTCTAATATCTTGAAATTGAGGTGAAGGTTATATTTCTATTGACAAGATAGCTTATACAAAGAGTCCCCTCTCCTTTTCCAACGCTTTTGTCTCTTTCTTCATCTGTTAATGATAAAATAATGCCACAAAGGCTGTTGATATCATAGAGTTCTTCAAGTCTGGGCAAGGTGACTGAATGTTTTTGATCAAAACCCAATTATGTACAGTTTTTTTAAATCTATGATTCAATGATGCGTCCACTATCTGTGGTGGTAGTAGCAGCAGGAAGATGAGGATGGTTCAACCAAGGTCTAGACCAAGTTTCATATCTATCCAACATGAAATGGCTAACAAAATTGATATCTAGCATTACTAGTTGTAGTAGTAGTTGTAGTAAGACAAGAATGGTTCACCTGAAAGTCTGGACCAAGTCCACATCTATCCAACATATTTGATAGTTGAAATATTAAGGACCAGGTGACAGAAAAATGTTATTAAGAGATGCACGGACACATGTAAGAAAAAAGGAATAAAAATATCATGCCAATTTCGTTGGAAAGAGTTCACTTCATGATCAAAAACAGCAACAAACTCCTGACTCATCTTTCTGATACCACTGACACAGAATTTCTAGTGATCACCTCACCCTATTCGTTAGTTTCAACTCTTCTTCAAATATTTTCCTTGCTGACTCATCGAGGAATTAGGTGAACCTTATCTGCTGTATCTAATCTGTGACAATTCCTAGTTATTTTGCTTTTGCCAAATGAACTATTTTCTCAATATTGTAAACTGGCCAATTAGTTCCACTTTCCAGCACTGTCCCTATTCATAATTTCTTATGGGATGATGAGCTTGTTTCTAACATCAGTAGTAGTGAAAACAAGTATCTGATATATTTAGAAAAGAGTTTATTTCAGCATCCTCATACAGCCTCAAAAATTGACAGGATGTCGATCAGAGATAAACTACAATAATCAAAAAAATATTGAAACAAGACTGAACATCGAAAAGATATGTACAAAAATCAGAAATCTTACGTTTAAATTCTATCAATTTTGAAGAAGCTGATTGAGGTTGAAATTGACTTTTTGAAATGTATTGGATACTGTTTGTACTCAATGTATATCATTGTGATTTTGAGAATTCTTCTGAGGTATCTTTGCTGGAAAACATCCGGCTTTTTCATGAACTTAGGAGTCATTACCCATGGTCCACTTGTATAGATGGCTTTTTAGGATGACAATTCTATTTTGATTGTGAGTGAAATGAATCTGGTTTGCCAAATGTGTTTCCCATTAGAATGCAAATACTGTATGAACAGAGACATACCTAGAAAGTTTTGGGTTTCAAATTTACAATCTGTCAATATGTATTTTATAGAATATTGAGTGAAAGGGAAGTTTTATTGTATAGCGTCATTATGAAGTGATTGTGTCCGACAAAAATATTTTTTACCCCTGAAAAAGCACCCCCATGGCACCAACTCGAGACGACTACAGATTTTTCACACTAATTACGGCCAACAACAGTGTTTGGAACCAAAAATTAACCCCACCTGAAATTAGATAGTGGAATGCGCACATTCCAGGTGATCACTGAGACGCCCCTCCCATCTTTTATGGTCAAAAATACACCCATTCGTCACCTGAAGACGGCTACAGGGTACAACGGACGGAACGTTGGGTTCAAGAAATGAACCAAGATGAGGACAACAATCCAAACAAAATTTGACTTAATGATAATTTCTCATCTAAAAAATTCAGACAGAAAATTCACAATACTTCATTTTAGGATGAAAACATGTTTGGATGAGTTCTGGAAACTTGGCCTGTTATTTAGAAAGGGAAGAAAAAAGAACAATTCATCCTTATTTAGTACAAACTAGTAACCCTCAAGCAAATAGAATCAGTTGCTATTATTACTGTGTACTATAGCTCCTTGCATTGAGACTGGTTTGACTGTTTTGGAGCACTAAATATGAAGGATCATCATTGGTTTGCTGTTTGACATATGCAGAAGCCTTTTCCTCCTCAGATAGGTTCATTGTCTAGATTCCTTAGGTGTCACCGCATTCCCAACAGTACTGAAGAATTGGTGTTTCTGTTGCTCTTATAAAGGTCCATCCAATTATCATCCGTCATACTAATCTCACTGCATCATATCATCACCTGCATACTCATGAACACAAATATACATGTGTGTGTGTGTGTATATATATATATATATATATATATATATATATTGTGTGTGTGTGTGTGTGAATAGAAGACTTATTCCTCATTTGCAAGGATCAAAGTAGGACTTTCTTCCCGCCTCCACTAATTTTTTTTTATGATCAGCTCCCGCACACTGAGTCCACTCTTTAGGCTTGGTGCCCTCCCTCAGATGCATGGCAGGCTGAGATGGGCAAGGTGACTGCTAAGTTGTAGGTTTTTTGTCAGAGTAGCCTTCTCTCAAATTTTTTTAGTCCTGAAGGACTTGACTATTTTACCAATATTCAGGGGCTGGAAAGTGGATTCATGACTTTCTCAAGGGTATTAGTACAAAGTGAAGTGATGATGTCCAGAATTTGAATTTGGTTTTCCGATTCCATTCTCAGTGCTCTTAACAGTTAGGCCACTCTGCAGATGAAAGTATATTTGCATATATATGTTACACCGAATCTGTGAATTTGCCCACTTGGCAAAATTTACTCTTTTTTTTTTTGTAAGGAAAAGTTAGAATTTTACTAATTAGGCGATTTCATTGATTCAATATAACATATACATGGACATTTTCACATGCTATGGTTTATGTGGGTTTATATTTGCGATAAACCAAGATAGATAATGTGTTTGCATATAATATCCACACTCTTATTTTCATGTATATTGTCTTAAATATATGGTCTTGTAATCTTAGATTTGTTCACAAATATTGATGTTGAATATTTATGAAGTTGTGATGCAAAGTGACCTGTTGTTTTCATCTTACCCACTGTGCCTATTCTGTAGAAGATTTAAGTTCTGGGTCATGCACATACTGTGATCTTGCTAGAAAAAACTGGTAAATTCCTACCTCCTCATCTCTCCATAAAAATATGTGATAATGATACTGTGTTCCAGCAGCTAAAAGTTTAGGTTAAGATAAACTCTCCTGCATTCATATTCACATACTTTGGGACTTGTTGACTATGTCAGTAAATGTGATGAATATATATATATATATATATACTTCAGTAATGATTTTGTTCTTATATTGAACATAACTTATCTTTTATATTTTTTTTTCAAACCTGTCACTTTTGATATTTGGATTATTTCATGATCAATCTATATATTTCTCTTATCCATGCATTCTCATTAGATAAATGCCATGTGTAGCTACTGTTTATAGTGTCAATGTTCATAAACAATTCTGGAGTGCCATGAAGAACATTTATATCATGGAGTAATCATTATTTTTATACACTGCAGATAGAGTTTATTCCCTTATGTAATCAATATTTTTTATATATTGCAGTTGTTTGTAGAGAAAATAATTACTCATCTCTAATTATTGCATTTGATCTGTTATGTATGTGTATATATTTATATAAGGAACAAAGAATCTTTTTGTTTTGTATAAGTAGGAGGTGTCACATTATAAACACCACTTGAACATGGGTGCAGCCCAATCAAATTTGACATGCATACTTAATGGACCCAGGAGAAGGTTTTAAACAGAAAGTTTTGAGAAAGAAAAATTTAAGGGTTTTAGGGGATGTCTGTTTACAATGTAACTATAATGTTGTAGTGGAACCTTACTTTTCTAGGTATCACCACCGAATAGAAGGCAAGAGAAGTAATTTATTTATTGATCATCCCTTTTTCCAATTTTTTAATTGATCAACCCTTACATGGTAGGCTGCCAAAATACATTGATCATGTGATCGTTTCTACTAACTGACTTACCACTTTACTGTTTTCTTTAAATTAGGATCCTTATTTTGTTGTTTACAACCCTCCATTTGTATTTTATGACATTAGTGAAAATAAAGCATTTATTCTTGAAGTGAATTGGGTAAAAAATGAAATTGACATATCAACAGCAGCAGTAGTAGTAGTACTAGTATTAGTTATTACCAGCAGCCAGCAAACACATGTAGATATAACAGAACTTGCTTAGCACCAACCAATTTAGTATTCATGTGTTCACATTTCTCCTTTTCTCTCCTTCAGTTTGTTAAGTGACAGACAGAATGACATGTTGCAAATTATAGTATAGACAGTAATGATGATAGCTGTGTACAATTCAGTATGTGAATTTATCTCTTTTTTTTCTATCTTTTTAGTAATTAATTATTTTTAAAGATTTTTGGATTTTCTAGCCTATGATAGTTTATGATTCTAGCAGATAAAATGAAAAGGAGGCTCTTTATCTTAATAAAAAAATTCATGGATATATTTGAATTTTGATGAAATAGTTTTCTAAGAAAAAAACCTGAACAAATAAGTTGTTCTAGTTTTCAAAATTCTCGAGCGTTCAGTGTTATAGACAGCTGTCCAAGAAAATCATAGTTCATAGTAGATTTTTCTATGTGAAAGACAGATTACTTCAAGTGGTCTGTCTTGATTTGCAAGAATTCTCTTTGGTACTTGGTGATAATACTTCTTACTAACATACATTTAAGAATAGAATCTTTACACTTTAGTATCAATCAAGCTATTACCACAAATGATTCACCTATTGTTTGTTTTGGGGTCAGTGGTTAGATATTCTTCATATGTTAATCTCATTGAATACACTGCTTAGAGGAACAGATTATCTCACTATGATAATCTAAATATATCTGGTATAGCTTTGTTTCTGTAAAATAATTCCCCCGAAGTGTGGGTGTATGTAAAAAAAAAAAAAAAAAAAAAATACAGTGAGTGTAAAGAGTATTCCATTCATTACAAAATGTTCATTTTAATATACTTATATTCAACTTCTAAACTTTGACAAAAGATTTCTGATTTTTGTACATAGCATTCTAATGTTCAGTCTTTTTTTGATTTTTGTATTTGCTGTATTAATATTGATTTTTCTGCCCCAAATCTGTCAATTTTTAAACTGTATAAGAATATTGGAATGAATGCTCTGCAATGTATCAGATAAATTGCACTTTCTGCCTATAGTGGCCTCACTAATCTAAAACCTTTCTCAAAGAATATTTTGAAATTTAATCTAGTTTCACCTGTTTTGTAAATATTTCTTTGTATTACAAGTATTCAAAAATTTGTAATTTGTTATATTTTTTTTCCGGAATTGTTGCCTTTAATTTATGTTTTATAAAATTGGTTCAAAAATTCATCAACCATTTGAAAACTGCTCCACAGTAGAACTTTTCAATAAATAGAATTTAAAAAAATTGAACTCTTCTGTGAAAAGATAAAAACATTTATCTAAAAGTGCAAGGAAGTAACTTTGATTACATGTTATTCCCTGTGATTGAATATTTGAATTTTTTTATATGAATTTAAAATCTATGTGGATTTCCTTTAATCGTGTAAATCTTTTTGAAAATCAGTTTAAAAGCAAGGTGTAAACCCAGAAATGAAGCTTATAATTATTAGATGTGTTCACACACATCTCGATTAGTTAGTCCCTTCCCATTTAACTAATGTCATCAAAAAAACGATCATTTATTCTTTTTTTTTGGTCTATTTTTGTGATTGATATAAAATTATGTCATCAGCATTCACAAGGAAAGGATTATAGATTAAATTTTTTTTTTTGTTTTTTTTGTTATAATTAATAGTTTCCCTTCTAGTGGTCCACCTTATCTGTGGTTTCTCTTCTGTTGGTCCTCCCTTATCCACTGTTCACCTTTCAAAGCCCCCCTCCATCCATGATTTCCCTTTCAGTAGTAAATGGACACATCATTAGAATTCCATTCTTGTTAAATGTCTAATAATATCACTCTATTTTTATGTGTAACAAGCATCAGAATTACCTACTACAACCTAAAAATAAAATATCACAAGAAGTCTGACTGCTGCAGGGTCAAACTTTACTCCTATTCCAGCTGTAGATAATTTCTGTGACTTGTATATTGTATGTATAATAAATGAATTTCAAGTATATAAGACTTGTCAGTTTTGCTTAGTTGGTGAGTGAGCCACCTTGAAATCAGTCAGTCATGATTTCAAATCTTGGTAGGAAAATGTTCATTTTATAAATAGGTTTGGTTTAACATGATGAGATTGACAAATAGAGAAGAGTTTACTCCCCCTTAATTAGGTGCTGGAGTTTGACTATTAATTATTGAACAACCATAGCCACCAGAGTTCTATCCTTTTTATGTATATATGTGTGTGAGAGTGTGTATATATATGGTTGCTTGTTTGTGTTTCCTAGATAACTTGTTCTAAGAATCAACTAAATTCGCCTTTGTTGGTATGAAAGATCTGGATATAATATTTTTGTAATATATCATTTTTAACTCCACATTTGGGACCTGTGATTTAAAAAAAATATTTTTGGATATATATTGAATTTTGCAAGTGTCCAAATACTCCCCCCCCTCTCTATATAATGAAGTAAGTTATACTCTTGTACTAATATTTAGATATCATTTGCTGTAATAAAGCTAAGAGAGTGCTATTATTTTGCTGACAAGTTTTTGTTAGCTTTCCTGAATGTGCACACCTTTTAGTTATAATGCAGGGTTTGCTTGAGCCATGTGAGTAAGGCTAACCCTGATACATTGATAGTAATGTCTTTAATGGATTTGAAATCTATTTCCATTCATTGTAGATGAAGAGTAATGTACTTGACTTTATTTAGTCCTGAGAATTTGAAGTAGTGACTTTGCAGTCTAGTGCTTTGTCTCTGGGATGTTCATTCATGCATAGAGTGTAGTCACCACCTGGCTTTTGTTTCCAGGCAGACAATATTGATTGCAATGATGATTGTGATGTGTATGGTTACTGCAAACAAAGTAAACATTTCGTTCGTCAAAAAGTTGATACCTGGCCAATTGTTAGAATCGAGGAAAAGCAAAAATGCTTTACAGTGTTTTACCCAAAGATTAGGCTTTAGAGTCGGGAAAATTATTTTCAGTATCATTTTTTGCTGAATATGTTAAATGGGAATTAACAATCCTGGTATCAGATTATTTTATCTTCTGTTACTTACCTACCAAAAATACAGGGTGTCCCAAATGTCACTATACACATATTTCTTTCTAAAAACAAATAGATGAAAACTTTTGAAAATTTGCACATATAAACTACAATGTTTCAGAATTCTGTCATTCAAATTATATCAAGTTCAAATAAGAATTAAAATACTTCACTGGGAGACATCTACGTGTGAGCTATCTTCTTCATAGCACTTCTACCAAGCCAACATGGGATGTTAGTGCTACAATTTCTGATTCATGCCTCAAGTTCATAAAAGTCTCTTAATCTTGTATATACTTAACTCTTGATATAGCCCCAGAAGAAGAAATAGTTAACCTTAACCTTGGCAAGTCGTCATTTTTCTCATCGGTTCTAACATTACTGCATTGTGATAATAACTACGAATAGATGTAGAGCTGAAGTGTCAAAAGATTTCTGAGACATTGAAAGTGATATCAATTGATAATTCAATAAGATTGGACAGAAATCTAAAGAGAAAAATAACTAGCATTCCAAAGGAAATTATGAATCACCATCATCCATGTATTAGAGGTGATCGATGAGTAAGTTACTTTTCTGGTCTTTTGTTGGGTGGTGGTCATTAAAAAAAAGATCTGAATTTTGAAAAAGCAATCGGACACAAGTAGTGACCAAAATTATCTTAAACCTTGATTGCATATTGCCCCCCCCCCGCACTGCATACCTATTTTGGAGGAGAATTTCTAAGAGGAAAAATTTCTCCACTAATTGAGAATGTGTGTATACGTGTGCAAAATTTCAAGTTTCTATTAGGAATAGAGATGGTTGGGCAAGATCTGCATAAATACATATAAATGTTAGAACATATGAATAATCTAAAACCAACAACAGTGATTAGACCAGTCTGCTGTGGGTAGTGGTGATTACACAAGGATGTGTCACTTTTGAGTCACCCCGTACATCACCATACATACCATAACTGACCTTCCTATTTTGATTGTATTTTAATTTGTTTTCATATTAAGGTAATTGCATTGGTGTTTTTCTTCTTTATACCCCCTCGTCCACTGTTTCCTTCTCTGATGAAGAGAGAGAGCATTTCAGAATTATCAGATTAAGCACTGGTCAGCAGTTGGACTTAACTTGTCGTTGATGTTATCTAAGCACTGGCTTTGCTTGTATGATAAGTAATTATGCCATCAGAATTTGCCACTGATCGAATCTAACCTCATTACACTATGTATAATGAAGCTGAGCTAGTGCTGATTTTTTGCTAGCAAAGCTTCTTCACTGTTCTGAATCCAGACATCTCTTAATAAGAATGTAGGCTTTACTTGAGCCATGTAAGAGAGGCTAATTATGATACATTGATTGCAATGTTCGTAATTTTGTTAAAAATGGACTTACATAATTTTTTGATCTTATGTTATTTGATATTTGCACATCTTTCTAAATCTGATGTGTTTTCGTTTGACCCAAACAATCTGGTCACAAAAGTCCCTGGTGATCATATTAAGCTGGAATGAAAATCAGGTTTTCGTTAGATTTTAAAAAAGTATAGTTCTTAATTCCTGACAAGTGTCAAACTCGAGATAAAAATTAATTTTGGGTGGTTGCCACCTCTTCTGTCTTTGCAACCAACCTGATATGTCTGGTCTGTTCACAATGATGGATACAAACAACGGGATCAATTTGACATAAACTTACATTGTAAATTGAACCCAAGGTTGCCAGGACAGGAAAGGTGGCAATCACCATAAATTGATTTTTATCTCAATTTTGACATATATTTGTCAGGTTTTAAGTCCTTTTTTCATTCAAAATTTTCACTCCACCCTAGTAGACATCTAGCTCTAATAATTGTGATAAGTATAGTTACTGCAAACAACTAAGCATTTTGTTTAGCAAAAAGTTGGTAATTGGCCTATTATTGGATACGAGAGAAAGCCAGAATAGTTAGTAGTGTTCTGCTCTAAAAAATTAGGCTTACGGTGGAGAAAATTGTTTATTCAAAATTAACTGAATTTATTTATAGCTCATTTCAGAAACACTGTTCCTTACTTATATTTGGTTTGATGCAATAATAGATATTTTTACTTTAAAGTGACTAACCATGTTCAAATGAAATTTTACTATGATTAAGGATATTATTATCCAACATTCTATTACTTTGGCATGTTGATGGGTTGATTGTTATGGATAAGCTTCTCCATAAGTTTGTAAGAGATGACGAAAAAATATTCCTCTTTATTTAATATTTATCATTGAAAAACAAGACATAATATTACTTGTATAATAAGTGCTTTCTAAATATGATTTAATGATAGCCTCTATGTTCTTGATTTAAATCAACCCTACACTTCATTTTTACATGGCTGGCTGAAATATTTAATAACTTTACCAGATAAGTTACAGAACTTATCCCAGTTAAGAGTGATGAGAGTCATTTTTGTTAGTAGTCTGGTTTTACTTGGACATGACCTTCTATTATTTATATTTATACAATTTTTTAAAAATCCAATTCAAGGAAATAACTATTAATTAAAGTTACCTCCCAATTCAATTCACGAAAAGGGTTCCATTATCTTCCATTCATGAATTTAACTCTTGAATTCATGAACTGTTCGGAACCTCCCCTAAATACAGTGAAACTCTTCAATGAATAGAAGTTAATGGAACTCTTTTGTGACTTGAATTTTAAAAAATATTTAAAAATGCCAAGTAAATTAAGTTATTTCCCCTTGATTTAAGATTGAAATTTTTTTTTTTTTCACTTGAATTGAAAAATAGAGAGTCAATTGACCAATGCTGATTAAAAAAATTAAGTCAATTGCAGAAAGTTGTTATTGATAATTCATAATTAATTTCTGGATCAGTCAGAGTGAACATTTATGTTTTAAGGACTGATAAGTGTTGAAAACAGAATCTGGCTTCAGAATTTATTGTTAGTATAGATTTTAGATTGTTGTTATGGTGATTAAATCTGATGTTATTGATTTGAATGTAGCAAAAGCCTAAAGCAGTTTTTGCCCCACATTAACCTTGTACAAAGGTTGAAGATATTTCAAATTGATGTTAGTAGTGACTTTCCACAATTAGCGCAAATATAATGCTGATTCATATCATGATAGTTGGAACTTTTGAATACAGCCAAATAGCATAGGGAGTAAAAATCAACCATGATTTGAAATCACAACCTATTGATTGATAGTTGTCCATTATTGACTGAGGTAAATTGACAAGTCCTACTTATCTACCAAAAATAATGCTGTAAATATGGAAGGTCTTATTTCATTCTAATGAATAGATAGATTTATACTGAAAAATTTCATTTGTTATGTATACAATATAAAAGTTGCAGTAGTCAACTTCAGTCAGAGTAGAAGTAGGAGTGGTGTTTGACCCTGCAGCAGTTAAGCTTGTTACTACATATTTTTGTTTATTTAGTAGGTTCATGTGAGTAATTTGGTCAGCGTGACCAGTTTGTTGGTCGTTGAGTTTCAAAGCAATTGGGTTTCTTACCATGAAACCTACACCGGAGGGACACTTTTCAGTTTTCAGCTTGTAAAAGGTATAGCCTGCTCTGCATTCTTTCAGGTAGCCTTGATCTGAGTTGCAAACCCCACTGATTGCAGTGATATTGGTGTCTAGTTTTGCAAGTTTGAGGGCAACTTGAGCAGAGCAGTGCTTTGGTATTGTCCCCTCAGCTATGGTAATGTTAGAATATGATGATTAGAGTAAAAAGACGATTTGGATTAAACCAAGAAACAAAGATCTACACTTCAATTATCTGTTTGGTTATTCATTTAATTATTGTTGAATTAGTATTTACTCTAATGTATTCATTAAACATTTTGTTTATGAGCACTTCTAATATTTATTATTCTATATTTACAAATGAGTTATCTCCGACAATATCAAATTTATACTTAATGCCATTCTTATATATTAAGTGATTGTTGAACCAAACATTGATATGCTAAAATTCAACAGGATTAGATATTCCTTCTTCATTTATGATTTGGCTTTTTTTTTTTTTTTTTTTTTTGATGTATGCAATGTATTAATGCAACTTCCAACAGCTTTTTATAAGTTTAAAAACTTGGAAATTAATTGCTTCATAAAAAAAAAATTCCTTTTATTTTTAATTCTCTTCACTCTAAAGAATACACTCTTTTTATAATGGCACTATTCAAGTGAAGATTTTTGTGCATTATTTTAGAAACTAAAATTAGTAAACCCCTAAATAATGCGAAAGGGTAATAAAGAGTTATTTGTGTCAGTACTTGTGGATTCTTCATTATTAAAACTCTTTGTATCAAATTCTCCTGTTTTAACACCAAATTTATTATAATGGCACTCTTAAATGACCAAGGGTATTGTATTCTAACTAACTCTGTTCACTTTCACAAATATTTTAGTATATATCTGTACCTCACATAAATGAATCACCTTAGCCCATGTGTATACTACGACTAGTTATGTACAAAAATAGATCCTTTACCTAAAATCGCCCCAAAAAGTATTATTACATGATTTGGGCATTGTTAGTTCAAAATGACCTTAGAGACCCAAAAAAGCCTTTAAAGCATTTTTAGATGGCACTTACTGGTGTACTCATGCAAATTTTCAAGATTGTAGCCCTCAGTGTGACCAGGAACGCAGAGACCTACATTCACTCAGACGGACGCAAACATTCAGAGAGAGAAGAATCTGTAGCCTATTTGGCTGGTTGATCAGGCCATTTGTAGGGCTACTGTGATTAGATTGTAACTTGATTCAAAAGATATAAAGATTTTATAAACTTTTGAGGAAAAGCCACGAACCAAAAGTGAATTTTGGCTTCAGCCAGCTTTTGTTTAAATCATTTATTATTTGCAAGTTGCTATAGTAACCATTGAACACACTTGATTATCGTCTTTACTTCATCATCGTTTGTGGTCTTAGAGAAATAATTTGGCTTATTAATTTCTTCATTACGAGCACCTGTTCTAATTAGGACCAAACATATTTTTATCCAGCAACCATTTATTTGGTAGGTAATTTCTTTTGGTGTTTTTCTTGCTGTTATTTTTAGTTTCCACTGGCCTGTTTGCAAGGTCATATATATATATATATATATATATATATATATATATATATATATATATATACACACACCACACAAAAAAAACGAACATGCGGTTATAAAAAGTTTAAACTATTTTCTGTTTGTTAATGGTCACTTTTACTGTATCTAGCTATTCAATAGTTTTGTATGTGAACCATACTCTTCTGTCTTTTTACTAGTCACTTATTTTTGTGACATTAAGCATAATGAAAGTATTTTTTTAGGAAATCTTTTATTGTTCTCTTATGTTTTAGGGAAATTGCACCAAGTACGAAAACTGAATACAGGAAATTGTCAGTCATTGAACAATAATAAAACTATTGATTAACTAAACTGATTGCTGAATGATTTCAAAAAGTTCAATATTCCTGCTTAGAAATTTTAATAAATTCATTTTCTTTTCCATAGAACATATAGAATTGAGATTGTAGCTAAACAATTTTTACTATAAAAAAAATTATCAAACATTGTTGCTATGCATTTTCTCTGTGTTGAACCAGAAGAAACCTGGATTTTTTAGGCATTTGCAAAAAAAAAAAAAGAAAAGTAAAGCAGATTACTCTATATTTAACATTTAGTAGTTATATCCATTGACAAATATTACAGACAAGGAATATAGACATACTTCTGCTGTAATATGGAAGCACATGATTTCTTATTTCTCATCGTAGCCGATTCTCTGATTCTGGGCGGCTATAGAATTGGGCTAGAATTGTTACATACGCAGATCCTCCTAATGTAGTTATCTAATCACTGTTGTAGACAGGTTTTTCTAAATGTTTGGCTTTTTTTCAAAATCTTGGTACAGCCTCATGGTTGTGCAAGAGGAGCATTTGATCCCAGTAGTTTTGTGATGAAATATTATTAACACTTGATGTTGTGTTGCCTAAAAACACTCATGTTTTTAGTGAATTCATAAAAATGCTTTAGACTTAATATTTTTGTACTGATGAGTTTTACTTTTAATATGCTATTGAAATATCCATTTATGCTAAATTAGCTGAAATTGGAAAATGGATTTAGAATATCCATTAAAAAAAAAAAAGAATAATCGACTGACCTCTATTAAGTTCTATTTCTGTCTATTTATATAATGAACAGTATGGCGTTTTCTGTTTGTTTCTGTCTATAACTTTGGCTAGAATGCGCAGATACTACACTTTCTTCGTAGGCAGAAGAGCCGGGAAGCGACACTTAAATCCTAGCCAGAGTGCACACACATTGATCCTAGACAGTGCTAATTCATATGTGAATAATGCTGTCATTTTTAATAGGTACTTCACTGGTAATCATTATTTACCTAGATTTATATAAAAAAGTGTTTCTTGGTTTATCAAAATCCACAAATTGACTTAATAAGACTTATGAAAATTCACTTTGATAATTAGGGACTTGAGTTTTATTCAAATGTTCATTTCTACTCTTACAGTAAGCTAGCCTTGATTTGCTTTACACTCTTGAGTTTGAATTTTTCTCATTTTGTTTACCTGAGATGAATGCAACAAGGTCTATGAAAGCCATTTTCTTTTTTTTTTTTTTTTTAAGACTAAATTGATAAAGGTTGAAAGCATAGAGAAGGGAGGCAAAAGAGATTTACAATATGTATAATTCTGATCTATTTTCATGTCGTTTCCAGTTATGTTAAACAACGGAAATAGGAAGGAAGGTAGAGATGGGATATTATTAAGAGGCGTGACATCATTAAGAGAACATTTATTCCGATCAGTCTTTTATACCATCTGCACTGATGTCATTATTGAATTAATGAGGTCTGCATTTTTGTATTATAAAAAAAAAGAAACCACAAATGGCTTATATTTCCATAACGCAATATTTTACAAGTACGAGAATTATTTGACTCTGAAACTACTTGCTCTTCTTCTTCCTCCAGCTACATCTACCATAAATGATGGATGCATCGTTGTACATGGTACTTCTTTTATTTCCTCTATATCTCTATAACCCTGTGCTGGGCACTACAGATGATTTCATCATGGGTGTGTCAGGGTTGAGATAGCCTGATGGAGCCCATCCCTCTTTGGGCTGGTTTTGAATTAGAGTTGCTATAGAGGCCAGTCTACTCTAATATTCACCCCTATCCATTAGGAAAAGAGGTGAATTCATGCCATTCCCAAGGGCATTAGTGTAAGGCGAACACAATTGCATTTTGCCAGTCCTCTCCTCCAATCAATGCTTATTATCTCTTTTTGACTTGAACAAGTTCGTACTGTTGTTCTGTAATGAATGTTCTCTATTGTTTAGTAGTTTGCTAATGCCTGGTCTTGTGCATCAATCTTTCTAATTTCGTTGGTAGTTAGCCTACTCTGGTTGCAGTCAGACCATGTTGGCATCTTGCTGTGCCTGTTGCATAGTAAGTGCTTTGCTATTATCTTATGGTCGGCCTGTGGAAAATGTTTGGGTGGGATGATGCCAAAATTACTTTGTTGTTTTCAATGACATGAACTAGCAGAAAGAGAGAAAAATTCAGAGGTAATTTCAGCTAAGATGAACCTGTTGAAAGTATGTCTACGTATTGGGTTAGCAATGTATATGAATTTCTTGTTGTATGTATGTGTGCCCAATTTCCTCCCCTTTCTCTTTGATACTTTCTCTGATTTTTTTTGGCCCTCTCTTTCTTAATCAGGAAACTTCTCTTTTTCTCCTCATATCTCTGTATCTTTATTTGCTTGTCCCTACTTTTTTTTCTCTTACTATTTTGTGTTGTAATCCCCTGTAATACTACAACTTGCCCTAGGGTGACCTGGAACTGAGTAAGGTTGAACTGTTCAGCTTTCTCAGGTATTTTTACATACTTATATGTGGTAATTTTTCATAAATCAAATAACTGAAGGATTTGAGTGATGAAAAGTAAGGTCAGCATGTTGCATTATATTGATTTCTGTTCCTGGGTAGTAAGTATCATTTTCTGATTGCTTATGATCAAAGAATATAGAAAATAGCCATCATTCCTTTCAAGCTGTTTTTTGACCAGGATAGTGATATACATATGTAATTGTTTTCCTTACTTAGTGATAAAAAATGTGCAAATTTGCCTGTTATCCAATTGAAAATGAGTGGATTTCAAATTATCACTGCCTTGGTTACAAAAGCTAAGTTTGAAAGGAATAATTGATATTTTCTATACGTTTTTGACATAATAAGTAGAAAATAACACTTACTACCCAGGAACAAAAATAATGCAGTAAAAAAAAACAGTTGCACAGTGTTATACTTATTTTCTATATTGTTTAATCATTAGTGATATTTACTTAGTAGGAAGTTCATCAGATGAAATTTATGATTTGAATATTAAACATCATTAATTTGATGAAATCTTAATTGTTTAAAATTCAAAATTTCCATTGACTAGCCTGATGAAAATATGTTAAACCTATCGAGTTGAATATCATGGGAAGTTTCATGTTGATGGATTAATTTGTGTGCTTTTTACATGTATTTTATATAATATGCACAAAGGAAATACGTAGTGTGCCCTTAAAACCATGGAAGGACCACATGTACCAGTCCCCAGGTTCTGTACGTGTGTATATGTATATATGTGTGTGTGTCTGTGTGAGAGAGAGAGAGAGGTAGATTTGCTTACAGTGGTGCATCTGACGCCATCATGACTTTCACATGTATATATATTCTGGTTGAGAATCCTATACTCAAAACTCTGAAAAATGAATTGTTCCAAAATCCGAAACTTTTTAAAAGCCAATATGATGGCGCAAGTGAAAATTCTCTACCAGGATTCCCTGTGGTATGATTGAAAAATGAGACAAGACCAAATTCCAAGGCATTTAACTCATTGTAACTGCAATAAAAGCTTGATTGTCTTTGTTGAACTCCTTCAAAACGTAAAACTTTATTTGCATCACAAACAGTGTAAGAAGAAACAAGTCCCAATTAGAACAAATTATTATCACTGCTAGACCTACCTAATATTTGTTTATCTAAATAAAAAATGTTTCTCCTTTTACCCATTTCACCTTCGCTTTTTTTAATTTATAATTTTTATAGTCTCAACTCATGCTGTTTTGATGTATAATCAGACTTTGAGTTTCTACAATTATATTATCACATTGTGCAGGTACTTACTCATTTTTTTTACTGGTCCTGTTTTCTTTAATATTAATGTGTACTCATGACATCTACAACTATAACTACTATTGTTGAAAAAAAAAAAGAAAAGTAGTTCCCTATTAGATTGTTACCACCAATCACTTGATTACAAAATGAATGCTATAACAAACTACACAGAAACACTGGAAATAATTTATCTTTGGATATAAATCATTTGTGCCTGACTTCGAAATTTTTCTCATTTTTAACACTAAAACTCTTGTTATATCTTTACAAATTGGAGAACGGAAATCCTAAATAAGAAAAATCCAAACAGACATTCTCAGGGTCAAATTGAATGTCAATGGAAAGTTTGGTGGAATTCACTTCCAAGCTATAGGTGTTCATTGCATTATGTCAAATTTAAAGTAACAATTATCATAAATTTGTCTATAGCATCTTTCAGAGCAATTTTCTATTAAAAGAATTTCTCACAATAAAGGACTTTACAAGATGACATGAATTTTATTAAAAATTGGTTGAGTTTTACAAAAGTTATTACAAAATCTAAGTTGTAAAAGTTTTGTATGAAAACTCAACTTACGATAAGAGAAGAGTACTAAACACATCTGCTGATTACACGTTTTGATTATTTTGTTGGCTATGAAAATTTTTTTTATTGCTGAATAATCATATTTACCTCTCACTGAACCCGTAGAGACCAAAACAGTAGTTTTAGTCATTTTTATCTACTTCACATATATGTCAAGTAGATGGAAATGACTGAAATTGATTATTAAGGCACAATGTACTTTAAAGTTTGTAAAATATTTATTTCCAATTTTTTGTTTTGAAAAATTAGCAAGCTGAAACATGTTCAGTCAAGAACCATCATTTTAATAATGGTCAAATAAAATCCAACCCGCTTTAAGACATTGTCTGTGGTTGGTTATTACTGTTTAATGCTTTTCTTTGTACAGGCCCCACCAATGGGGATAGAAGGCTGGGAATTTTTAATATTTACTTATCATGCATAGAAAAAAAGTTCTATTTATTTATTTGAAAGAAAAAAAAAAAAATCTCCCTTAAATAGATTTCTTGCAGGGGTTCGATTTGCTGTGGGGTTATGTTAAATTGATCCTTTAGTTAATGCCTGGCAGCATTCAAATTGTTTTTAAAATTCAGATGTTCTTTAGTGTTCACTGCCCAACAAAATAAGAGAGAAGTGATTTATCTATTGATCACTTCTTTTTCCAATTTATCAATTTTCATCTCTCCCAATGTAGCATTCTACCAATAATCACAGGTCATGTGAAAGTTGCTATTAAGTGACTCAACAGACCTATTTTTATACAATTCAATAAATATTAATATGATTCCAGTGCTTGTTTACTCTATTGTACAGTTCTCACCTTCTTTGAACTGTTAAATACAAACTGTACCCCTCTGATCAGGTGCTCTTTGGTCCGGCAACACCCGTGGTCTGGCTTGTTATCAATCTGCCAACTTTGACTATTCTTAGGATTCAGTTTCGAACTGGTTTGGACCATAATTTGGCAGTTCGTAAACTGTCTTTATTAATTGAACATGTAACCACCTGCCAAAAAAAAAAAAAAAAAAAAAAGCAAAAAAAGCTGTAGTTTGAAATCAAATTGAAAAACTCTGATTCCAACAACTTTTGGTGTTTATTTTAGCATAAATTATTTAATCTTTTTTCTGAACTGAATGATTTTTAATCCAATGAATCAAAAAGCAAACACTAATAATTTTCATTATCATATGATTATAATCCAAATCATCATCATCATCAGTCTTTTAACGTCTGTTGTTGGACTTTGACCTCCCACAGGATTCACTGCACTCCTCTATCGTGGGCGTTGCAGAGCCAGTATTTTCTAAATTTGTCCAGTTCATCTCTCCATCTTGTATTCTGTCAGTCTTGGTTTTGCATGTGATCTCTGGGGATCCATGATGTGAGTCGGGATGTCCATCAGTTGTCTTTCATTCTTGCAACATAGCCTGCCCATTGCCATTTAAGTTTTTTAATAGATTCTATGATGTCTTAGTCTCCCGTTTTCTTCCTGATATACTGTGCTGTCTTGTGATCTTACCATGTGAGGTTGTGCATGATTCTCTCATGCGCACGCTGCATGTTTCTCAGTTTGCAGGTCTGTCTCTTGGTTAGGTTCCATGTTTCAGCTCCATAAGTGATTATCGGTAGGATGCATTGGTTGTATACTCTTCTTTTTAGGATTATTGGGATCGTCTTGTTTTTGAAGGTTGAGCTTGCGCTGCTGAAGGCTTGCCATCCTAGGGTGATTCTCCGCTTGATTTCTCCTTTGGTGGGTTTCATTGAGATTCGTAGTCCTAGATAGATATAGTGGTTTACTTTCCCCAGTTTTGCAAATTCGATTTTGACAGATATGTCCTTATTCTCGATGTGATTGTTTTACATAACTTTTGTTTTACTGAAGTTCATGTGTAGGCCAACGTTTTTGCTTTCTTTCTAACAGTAGTTTGAGGTCGTGTAGGTTCTTTGCGAAAAGGACGATCAAATCAAGGTAGGCTGTGAAGAGTTTGGGTGAGCTGGTATCACCTTGTCTTACTCCTTTTTGGAGTTGGAAGGGTTCAGAATCTTTATGTTGCTTGTTGAAGGAGTTGCTGTGATTGTATATATGTTGCAGTACTCTGATGCATACACGGTGTACACCTTAATATAAGCTATATTAAAAACAGGTCTAGTTAGTGACTCTATAGAAACCATGTGACTAACGTCATTTGGCAGCATGCCATGTTGGGGGTGAAAAAGAGTGATCAATGAATAATTTACTACTTTCATCTCTTTTGAGCAATGATCACTAAAAGTAAAAGTAATAATTTTCAAAAATCAGGCAGGCACAAACTGAGGGATGAATTTAGCATAAACTCACATTGTGAATTGACCCCCTCTGCCCCCCCCCAAAACCCCCCAAAAAACAAAACAATACAGCATATTAAGTGAATGTTCAGTTTTTCAGCCCCATTGGTGAGGCCTGTATGATATATGTATAGCCAACCTGTCAGCCAGAACAGCTTGAAAACCGAGAGAAACCTATTTTGACAGATTTGGTTGATGGTTTCTAATATTGTTCTATTTTGAAATTTTCTGCACTATTAGAAAAATCAATACAAATCAATAAACTGTTTCCTGTTTTGTAGTATTTTCTGTGGTCCACCTATGGCCCAGTCCCAAGGTTGCTGGATTAAAGTTATGCAGATCTATTATGACTTGTTTATAGTAATATTCATTTTTGAGCCAAGTCCTCCAAGATGTGCTTATATATTCCACTCTTCCGCGACTTAGACTGAGAATCTATATAAGTATTATTTATTATATCAGTATTTCATAAATTACAAAATGACAAGAATTCACATTGACCTTCAAAATGCATATTGATAATCAGATTAAACTTCCTCACCCCCAGACATTGCTAAATCCCTCATTATAGTATTAATGTGTCTGCTAAGTAAAGCAACTGTGATCTACACCCAGAATATTCAAGGCTGTGCTTTTTCTGCATTAACTTGAGCTTTGTGTATTATTCAAAATGTATTGCAAGCTAGACTAAACAGTATCCATACGTATTGCATTAATTTCACTTGATTCAAGCTAAGATAGAAACTGTCATGCAGAACTGTTACCATAGGTTTTGTTCAGTTTTCAAGTCAGTCTGGCCATGTACATATTGCATGTGCAGGCCATACCAATAAAGCTAGAGGGCTGAAAATTTGAACATTTTATTCCTCATGTCTAGAAAAAAACAATTTTTCTTTTAGATTTCCCCTCAAGACTTAAGCTTGGGAGGAGATTCAGTTTACAAAGTAAGTTCATCATAAACTGATCCCTTTGTTTGTGTCCAGCAGCATTCATGCTTTTTTTTAAAAAGATATGGACTTTTTAGTTATCAGTGCCCCAACAAAAGTTGAGGAAAGTAATCTCTTCATTGATCACCCCTTTTTCTTAATTTTTTAATGGATCAACACAGCTCTCTGCCAGAAGACATTGGTCGGTGATATTTTCTATTGTTTTAAAAAAAAATTTCTTGTGAAAAGATTAACATGATATTCAATTTAGAATATTTATGCTATTGCATATACAGTATAAACTTGAAAAATACAGATTCGATTAGTGCAGGTTTTAATGCAGTATGGTTAAAGTATTGCTGTAAAAAATTATGTGAAAGCTGAAAGAAGAAAACACTTGAAATTATAATAAGACTTTGAACTGTAAGGTTTTGAAAGTACAGAACAGTTTAGAACAAATTAATTGCACTTATCAAGATATACCTGTACACAGGTGATTTAATCATAGTTATTAAGTCAGACAAATATATAATATTAAATCATTATATTTTCTGTAGAATACCCAAATTCTACAACAATTATCTGTAGTGTTCATAAGTTTTTTTTACCTCTTAGATTCATAGACCTCTTGTAACCGCTTCAAAGCTCTAATGAATAAAATTTTGAAAAATGGCACTATTATGTAATTTGAATTGAAAAAAAAAAAAAAATTAACCAGAAAGTGAAGGACATTACCACCCCTAAATTACTTTTTGAATGATGAATTTAAAAGTTAATCCAATGTTATATGATTCTTTTATTCGAATACAGGTGAAAAAAAAAAAAGAATGATTTCAACACTTGTTACTTCTGCCATTTTAATACCACTGAAAATCTTTTTTCATCAACAAGGTTTCAAATGGATCAAAGAATTTTTCTTTTAAAATAACTTCAACTTTGATAGAAATTTGCTAAATTATCTACAAAAATGATATGCCATGCTTAGTTGTGTATTTATTTTTGGTCTCTAGCACTCATACTTTATTGCTTATCACTAAGAAATATTTTGACTTGGTATACCAACTGTAAAAATGAGATGAATTAGACAAAAACACTTCTGTAGTCAATGAACATAACTTTTATATCAGCATACTGATGATATATGTATCATGAGCCATTTTCCCCCTTTCATCTATTGTATTTTAATTCTTAAATTCATAAAATTTGCCTGACATCATAACCAAAATAATCTGCCAAGACAATATCTCCAAAAGTTCTCTATGATTTTCTATGAAATTCCATAGAAAGGTGGGCAATGGATCATTGAAGATGTGAATCCATGCCCAATTTTTTTTCCTGACAATGGCATTGGTAGAGGTATATGCTACCTGAGTACTTTCTAGTTGTGATTTGGATGTACGTGTAAATATATTTTTAGTAATGCACACACATAGTTGATCCCCCCAATATTTTTAGATTAATTTAATCATTCCAAAATACATAAAACTAACCAAAAATTGTGAATTTCCATTGGGTTACATTAGGTTTTGGATTTATGTGCTCTATGTATGAGCATTTCGGGCCTTATGATCAAAATATTGAAAAAAAAGAAGAGAAAAAACAAAAACAGAATGAAGCTGTATAGTCACTTTGAGCAACTCCATTCCTAATTTGGTATATTTTGACCAGAAATTGTGGTCAGTAGCTTCTGGACAAATTTGTTTGACATTTTGTTTTTTACCATATTTATGAGGCTTATTTTTTAATGTGATTGAATGCGCTTGACCTTGAAAATTAGAATTTTCTGAAATAAAAAAACAAACTGCCACTGCACACCAAAAGAAAGGGTCTATACTCCAAAAATGAAGTCCTCGGCTCAAAAACTGAGATCTTTGCCATCTTGACAGGAAATTTTGAGCATGACCGACTGCACTTGTTGATTATGGTGTCATTTGGTAATGAAGGGGAGGTCCAGGGAAACATGTTTCAGCACATGTTTTCTTCATCTGAAAATATGTGGAAATACCAAAACTGAATTTCAGTTGATTAATATGGGCTTTATTGGGTCTTGGATCTGGGGAGGTGCAGGGAACATATCCCTTAGCACAAAGATACCTCAAACATTTGTCTGGGTTTTGGAAGTGGTCCCATTATTTTGCTCATCACATACTATAAGTCCATCGAGAAGAACTTTTGTCCTAAAATAAAATGGACTGCCTTTGCTTCTCAGTTAATGCCAAAAAAAGCCAGCTTCTTTTGGTGTTGAACCACTGAAAACCCACAGTGAAACTATATAGTATATCATATTGCTATAAATGTAAGGATAGAACAAAATACCATTTTTATATATGCCATCATTTTTGATAGCACAGGTACACTAGTGAATATCCTAAATGGCCAGTGACCTAGTGAGAAAATGGTTCTATTATTCCTGACTGCTTTCTTCTTCTGTTTTGGAGAATACAGCTGCTCTTTGTAAATAGCAAGTGGTAGATCACAAAGCAAAGTTTTGTGTCCATTTTGTGCAGATATTCATCATTGTTGAGTGTTGCCAGCTTTATATATTTATTTACTGGCTAATGGCAGTTTTGTTCAGTTTCCAAAATGAGATGGGTCTGGTTAGTCACTCAATAGAAACTATCATGTGGCCAATGTCTTTGGCAACATGCCTTGTTGGGGCTGAACTATTGAAAAAAAAAGGAAAAAGGTTGAACGATGAATAAGTTACTTCTCTCACCTTTTCTTGGGCAGTGATCATTAAAAAGTCTGGATTTTCAAAAACTTAGTGAGAATGCTATTGGACACAAACTAAGGGATAAATTTCAACCAAATAAAAACCTATTTAATGGGAAATTAAAAAAAAAAAAGAAACCAAAAAAAAACAGAAAAAGTTTTATTAGACATAATAAGGAGTTAATGATTAAATTTTCTGTCCTCTAGCATAATTGGGGTGGCCTGTACATGTGACGCATATGTAGCCAGTCAGAATACTTGAAGAAACCTATGTTGACAGTTTCAAGTATTTTTTAAAATTCATGATAACCCTTACACTTTCTAGTTCAACCCTCATGTATTACCTCCAACGTAATATTGATTTGAAAGGTTACACAACAAGTCTGAAAGTTAGACCATGGATGTGCTTGTTTTTTTTTGTTGTTTTGTGCGAATATCTAGCAAGGGAAATATTGACAACTTTATTTTCATGTTTACATCTAGAATTGAAGTAAAAAGCATTGTGAAACATCTAGATTCTTTCTTTCTATATATATATATATATATATATATATATATATATAAATAATCTGTTTAACTCAGTGGTAAGAGCAATGCTATGTTGAAGCGCCTACCCTATCAATTACAGGTTCAATTCCTGCAGTAGCCTCATTTTCTTTAATTTGTTTATCCCATTCACATTGACTAGGCCAAATGTTACATTCATTATGTAATAACAGGAGATCATTTCAAATAGTCTTTATATCATATAAAGGTGATTTGTAGTCATTCTGTTGGATCATGTATCCAATTCTTTATAATGTAATTGTCTGTGTTGAAAGAAACTAATAGAACAGATATACACTATGAATAATCAAAATAATTACTAAGAAAATATGTATAGAAGGAAAAGTTCAGGGTAAAAGAGTAAGAGAGAGGCCCAAACAGTGTTGTTTGATGACATGAAAGTAGTTAGAGTACTGGCCTCAATCTTAACGTAGCCATTGAGCTATAATTAGAGATGATGTCTTATCTTTGCTAATTTGAAGGAGAACAGCAAAGTTTTACTCAAAAGCTGTGGACAGTATACAATAATGCTCTGAAAGAATGAAGTTGAAATTGCAAGCGCATGCTCAGAATGATGCAAAAAGATTATTACCCATGTCCCATAACTGTTGTTACAGTTATATATAAATTACAATATGCAGATATAACTATTATGGGTCTGGGTTTGTATTCATTGAATCACCATAACCTCCTAAATGATCTGTCCGACCAACCAGCCAAGTGGGTTGGAATCTTTATTTCTTTCTTTTTTTTTCTTCTAAGATAATTTTAATCAGTTCTGGTACATGCAAGGGCTATGGTTATTCATTTGTGTGAGGTACGGATGTATTTTTCTTCTTTCCATTAGAAGCGGCAACTTTTTGAACAAATCATGCTAGAAAAGAAAATTGTACAAATACTCTATTCTTTGTTTTTTTTCTTTTTTTTTTTCCCCCCAATAGAATTCCTTTCCCTTTCCCAAGTGTCAGAACTTGTTTCAGACTGACTAGTAGGCAAGAAGAGTCTGTTTAATAAAGTGTTATCACAGCTCTCTCAGCTGCTAACTACTGGTTGGGCAGTGGTTATCAGTTTGAACAAGCTGAGCTTTTTATGCTCCAGCCAGGGACCCGTGCCTGGTTCTCTCTCTCTCTCTGTCTCTATCTCTCTCTCTCTGAAGTTGGCTACTTGGTTCACTCTATTCTCCATACCTTCCCTTTCCCCCTCATCGCTGTTGTTGCCCTTGAAGCCAGCAGAACTGCTGATTTAATAACTTCGAGCCAATGGTTTCCTTCCAGGCATATAAGCTAGAAGTATTTCTTTTCTTAAAATTCAAGACTGAGACCATGTGAAGATCTATACTTTCTGTGTGCAGTACCTCACATTAATGGGCGTCTAGTATCTCATTACAAGTGAAAGAAATCTGCGTGTGCACTGTGATTACTAGACAACTGTCCATTGTGCAAAGTTGATGTTTGTCAAATACATCAATCAGCATACAGTTGAGTTGGAAATTGTTTGGATCAGCAATTCTTGAGAAATCTAATAAAAATGATATTTCTTTGAAACGCTAGCTTCATGTTGGCCATTAAATGAAAACAGTATATAGTTTCTATAAGTCCGTTGACTTTCGCTCATTGGTAATTATTAATAATGGTTACCCACAAGTGTTTCATTCAAAATTATTTTACATGACCTTTATGGCCGGGTGCCCCCCCCATGTCTGGCCCCTTTCAAACATGTGCATTTGAAATGGGCACTGCACTAGCTTAAGAAAAGATAGAAAAGCAATCAACTTTATCATCTTGTGATTGTTGTAAAGATTTGATTTTATCATTTGTTATTGACTAGTTTACTCATACAGTATAAAAATGTTAGCAGATCTAAGAAAATGCATTGTTGAAAAAATAAATGAATCAAAAGCATTTTGTTGCTCTGCACTTTCTTTATGTTCATTCATTAATGAATTGAGAAAAATCAAAGTAAGGGAGCATACTCTATAAATTTTGTTCAATAGTTATCTCCCTTGACAAATGTTACTGACTAAAAACAGCCATACTTTTGGTTTATCGTATAAAATGACTTGAATGGATCTCTGTATTTTACCCATTCAGTAAAGTTTGGCACATGTATGTATTGAATTCTTAGCAGGGTTTAAGAGCTTCTATATGAACGAGCCTGGAAATCAGACCATAGATTCCCTTGGGGGATAGCATTATACACGATTGTCAATGATATTACTGGTTTTTAGCTAAAAAAAATGAGGGTTGCATTATATTTGAGATAATTTTACTTGGGCTAATACTGTATTCTTGTGTGGAGATCTAGTGAGGGACGTTACTCTCATTTCAGCATTTCAGTAACTATTGGCACTAAAAGTGCTAGCATATTTAAGAATGTTGAGGTGAAGAGAAAATTAAAATTTTTCATGAATTTATCTCAGTGAAGATTGAAGCATCATTTGTACTAGTCAATTATTAGATAACTTCCTAGGGTTAATGATAGCCTTATCTGATGATTCATCTCCCACAGGATATCAGTGGAACATAATGGCAGCAGTTGTTTGACTTGCTTATCCAAGCAGAGCGAACAAAGCCTGGTTATGAATTTTGCCACATCATTCGTCACCCTCCCTATGTGCATGTCCCCACCCAGGGTAAACTTTCAGTGTGTATTTTACACTTTTAACACTAAATTTTATGCATGCCGATTTAGATGAAAATTTGCAAGCATAGGTAACATGATCCTGCAAATGTCATAGGCTACAAAAAAAAGAAAAGAAAAACAGGATTCCCTCCATTTTCTGAAAATTAAATTGACATTTGTTTTTAATGCGTTAAGAAGAAGTAAACTGATTCTTGATTTTATATTTTTCATTTGATTCTCTTGAAATTCGATTAGAAATAGAATCGTTCATATCTTTCTATGCAAATTTCACATGAAATTTTATCATATCAAAAAGTTTGTTTTTTGATAATTGGATGAAAATGTATTGTATTACTTGAAAATGAATCTCAACATTAAATAAAAGGTTATCCATATCAAAATATTTTGTAAACTAGCTGAGCAACACTTGATGAATGCAGTTGATTGGGGTAAACTATATTGAATTCCATGTCTTATCCTAAGAATTTGCTTTGGATACTTATAATCTCTAGTTCAGCTGCATGTTCACTTAATCTGGTATCATCTTATAATACATATTCATACAAATTTGTATCTCAGGATTGTTGTGGTGTCTTTGCTTGCAAATAGAACTTTCGTATATTTGCTGAATTTTGCTGTTTGCATTTCTCCTAAATTGATCTGTCATCTCGTAAACTGAGTATTTTTCATGAATGTGAAACACCGGTCTTCAAATGGAATTTATGTCTTTTTATGGAATAAAAATTTGGCAGTGTGAAAGTCGCTAAATTGAAGCAAAGTTCTAGAACATTTTGGTAATTTTTTTTCATTTATAACTTTTTTGCAGTCAAACTAGCACAAAAATATTTTTTGAATTAGCAACACTTAGTTTTAGTCTTAGCAATTTTTTCTGTTAACACCCATGCAGTGTATGAAGTGTTCAATTGTAGACTTACAAATATTCTTGTTTAGTAAGCTGGATTATAAGAAACTGTCAACCTAGGTTTCTTCAGTTATTGTGGCTATCTATTGCACATACAGACTGCATTGATAGAGATAGATGGCTGGAAATTTAAACATGTACTTATGTCTACTGAATACTCTTTTTTAAAATCCCCATCCCCTACCCTGAATTGATTTTTAGTGCATGGTTCAATTTTTGGTTTAAGTTAAATCAATCCCTTAGTTTATGTCCAGCAGTATTCATGCTTGGTTTTTGAAAATTCAGACTTCTTTTTAAGTGATCACTTCCCTAAAAAAGGCAAGAGAAATAACTTATTCATTGATTACATTTTTCCACAATGTTTTAATTCATCACCACCAACATGGTATGCTGTCAAAAGATGTCGGTTATGTGATGGTTTCAATTGAGTGAATAACCAGATCTGTTTTTCTATGATTTGCATCTGTATGTGTAGAAACAAATTTTATCATAAATAGTCAGGCCTGGGATTTAAATCCACCATTATGTTATCCTGTCTTTTCTCACTCTCATATAACTTGCACTTTTAATCTTTTGCAATATTGACTGCACACTCACTTTGCAATTTGTTTGTATAATCACTGAAATTTTTAATCGAACTGTGATACAGCGTCTACATCTGATGTTTTTTTGCTAAAATAATCTTTCCATCTTGTACCAGTATGGTAGAAACACTGTTGCTACGGCTCATCAGTATTACGAACTTCAACCAACTTTGACAGATGTTTATTGGAATAATACAAATTTTATTGCATAGACAACATGCATTAGTCTTCTGGACCTAGGGACAGAGTGATGAGTGGATTACTGGACCCAAAGTACCAACCTTATTCTGAGAGCTGGCAAAACCTTCCATTTTTTTAGCTCTGTACATTCAAACTCTTCTACATGAGAACCAAAAGGTGAGCGTATTACTGTTGCAACATAACAATGTGTGTGTGGCCAAAAGAGAAGGTTCTATTCATTTGGCTGGCAACCAGCCCAAGGCATCAGCGAACCAAGTGGCTGCTTTGAACCCAGTGTCCACAAGACAGCCCTCAAGAGCAATGCCTTCACCACTGAAAGCAATGAGGGCCCTGAAATCAAATTCTGCTTGAAGTCCCTGTAAAGGCTTAGGCTGGCCCTGCTAGTAAGTTAGATCCAATGGAAATGATAGTAACGACTAGCAATGGCCAGACTGATGACGTCAAATACAAGATAATAGTCAAATAAGCCAGTGAAACAATTGCTGCATTGTGTTTCACTTTGTGTAGGATGAATCCTCACAGAAGGCTATCATTATAACAATCAAGTTTTGGTTTTCTAAAAAAGGAATTGTCAGGCTTTCTAATTGTATCAGATATGTTGATTACCTCATTTAAGCAGTATTTAATCTATTAAGTCGTACAGTACCGTACCATTTATCCAGCAAGCTTGGGACCGGAGATGACTTGGATTTTGGGATTTTCCAGTTTTATGGACCAAGGCTTAATATACATGTATGTATACTTAGATTGTAAAATAAACAATGTATAATCAAGAACATTATTGTGTATAACAGATACAAATCAATGCACTTCTAAAGGATGTGTTTGAAATTCTTAAAATCCATCTTCATAAAAGCCATATATACTAATTTCTTTTCTGTTTGTTTGTAAATTGATCAATTTACCTTCTTATTATGACATAACAATGAAGATTACATCATAGAGACTCTTGAGACTTTGTGTCTGATCACCCTTTAAAACAGGTTGAGTTGTGACTAGAAAAAAACAAACTTGAAATTCAGATACTGGAATAATTAAAAATAAATCACCAAATAAAATAGCTTTAGGACCCTTAGTGGTGGTCTATACATGAAACACCCTGTCATTTTTGACTGGTATACTCTAGTAAAGAATATAAAATATATGATGAAAAGTAAACTTAGTACAGAACAAAACTATTTATAACCTATACAAATTAATCCACAATAGGAACAGCTGGTTTAGTAAATATTGATCCCCCCTAATCTTCATCTGAAGATATGTCACCATAGAATTTAAAAATTATCTCTGTCTATTTCTTGATATCATTTATTGTAAATGTACCAACATCATATCACTCGCTCAAATGCTGCATTTTAGTACCTTTAAGAGTCTCATAAAATACTCTGCTTTCTTCAATATATTGAGTGTAAAATGTTTCCTTTCTGGTTTTCCACAAGCAAGTTGTCTTTCTGCTGGTCTTTTAAACTTGATATTAAATGAAAATTATCATAAATTAGGACAAATAATCACAAGAATTTTGAGAGGTGCAGATGTACATAGCAATCTTGAACCTGAAACCGACTTTCAACACTTATGACATGAAAATTAAGCAGAGCTCCAGACCCCGTGAGATTCAAAACAAGTTTTCAAAATCACTGGTTTTCTTGTAATTCTGTTTTTTTCTGGGAGTTGGATAAAAAAGTCTGTACTGTATTTTAAAACAGCAAGTCTCAAGAGTGAAAGTTTTCATAAGTATAAGATTTAACAACTGTTCATTTTCTCTCCTCTCCTAAAAAAGTAACCACGTCAGAGGTTCTCAACAAGGGGGAGGACTTCCTGGGCTTCAGGGGAGAATTAGCAAACTGGGAATATTGATCCTTCTATAAACTATGTTTATGGAGTGCACTTTTTGAGTCCATCTTGGAATAGTTGGATTCTGAAGTATGATGAAAAGGGTGCATGGCCAGAAAAAGGTAGAGCACCACTGAATCAAGTGCAAAAACTGTAACCCCCCCCCCCTGACTGTCTGTACTTATAGTATGGGACTTATTAAATTTCAGACATTTTGAGATGTAAAATAAAAAATTGGACAAAATTGGTCAGTATTGTAAGAATTTTGTGAAACTCTGGGTTAGACAAATGCACTAAATAGAAATTGATCCAGTCTCCGGAAGTGAACTTTCTCTGCAGTTGTGGATATTGTTGATGCTTTTAAACAGGTATATTACTTATGTTGGTTTACGTAAGACTTGGCATTTTTCAAATACTCTCTTCTCCCCATTGTCAGGTCATTTCTATACTTATAAAATGTCCTCTATTACAGTAGTTCTGAAACTGGGGTCCATGAACCCCTGGAGGTCTGACAAATAATGCTTCGGGGTCCACAGCAGTGTTCCAGCTAAACCTAACATTGCAAATCTTGTGGCAGAGAAACATCGTCATCCATTGTGCAGCTATCAAAAAGCACGATAATTGTAGAGAGACCTGTACCATTATATTAGAATTCAAATAAAGGCAATCTATTCAAGAATGAATATAATTTTTTAAGGTTAAGATTGTAGTTCATTGATAAGTCGGAAAACTAAATGCTAAAAAATAAGGGGCTAACAGAATATTTCCCCTATAGTAGGGGTCCTTGGGTTTTTCAAAATTTCAAAACCACTGTTCTATTAGTATAGATGATTGTGTTGCTTTATGAGTAAAGCATTAGAGAGAGAGAGAGAGAGAGAGAGAGAGAGAGAGAGAGATAGATGTTTATGCTAGAATACATTGATATTCATGTTGGATCTTACCAGTTGACAAACAATTGAAAATGTTCTTGCAATGAAACTAGTTTAGAAATCCTTTCTGACAAGATTACAAAGTGATTTCCTGACACAAATTTCCTGTTTATTTTTTTTACCTTTTAAAATTAGATTTTGATAGAATATGTATGGTCGAAACTCCAAAACTACAGATGACTTGATTTTTCTACTGAAAAAATATAGCAAAAAAAAAAAAATCCCCAC
This sequence comes from Thysanoteuthis rhombus, assembly GCA_963457665.1. NCBI lineage: Eukaryota > Metazoa > Mollusca > Cephalopoda > Oegopsida > Thysanoteuthidae > Thysanoteuthis > Thysanoteuthis major. The sequence goes on from OY735213.1 coordinate 48,547,522, forward strand.
CAAAATTATTGGTGTAAAACGTTATGTAAAATTCACAAATTGACAATTCTTAGATATCAATGAAAATGTATCATTCAGATACACACGGGCTTATTTCATTTTAATAAATACATTTATACCAAACAAATATATAATTTTATAATCATTTTTGTTATGCATACAATACAAAAGTTGAAGTAATCATCTTCAATTGGAGGAGAAGTTGTATATTTGTGTTATATATTTTGTGTTATTCAAAGTGATGACCAAAAAGGTTGGAGAAACATTTTCAGTTTGGATCAAAATGCCAAAAATGATCACAATCTTAATTCTTCAAAATGTCTAAATATAAGTCTAATGTAATGTCGCAGTTGGTTTAAATGTGATTTCCTGACCCAGATTTCCTCTTTGAAAGCATCCAACTGGTTTCTTCAATTTTTGAATGATTCTAGTTGGCCACCTATCTATCGTGCGTACAGACCATAGTAATATGGGTAGAGGGCTGAAAATTCAAACATTCACTTCCATTTACGTCTACCAAAAACTTTTTTTTGTTGGTTACCCCCCTCTCCATGGGGAATTCAATTTACAATGGCAGCTTATGCTAAATTTGTCATGTGTCTGGCAGTGTCTATTCTTTGAAAAAAAAAAATTGTTGACTTTTTATTGATTCTCCAAGATGTAGTTTATTCATCGATCTCTTTTCATTTTCAATTGATCACCCCCAATACAGCATGTTGCCAAAATAATTTTTCTCATAATTCTGCAAAAGTTTTACATCTGTACTCCAATCATCTTATGACGAATATTTTATTTTAAGATAGAAAGTTTTTTCATTTCCTTCTGACAGGTTTTTGATTAAATTTATAGTGATGCGAATGTTTGTTGGAATTTACTTATATACTTATTCTCGACTTTTCCTTGTTGATGCTGAAGATTGGCTTGCTGATTGTATCATGAAGGAAATGTTATTTTATCAACCCAAAATGTACTTTATACACACCTGTAAGAAGCAGATAATTTTCTCTCAAAAAGTGGGTTATCTTCCCTTCCACATACTGCTTATTTTCATTTACGCATCAGGAATTTCCTAGCCCTGCCCATTGTTTACTATTTTTAGATAAAATAGTGTGTGAGGGAGGCATAGGTATAATTATATAATCTATATAAAGGTATAATGAGGTATAATTAGCAGATTTAAATTTTCCTCTTTAATTGAGACAGAAATGGAAGATCTGTACATTTTCTATTATTCCTCAGTTACAAGCCTGGTTGCATGAAGGTAACTCCCAAGCTTCATTAAAATCTATGAAGTAAACAAAACAGAATTAATTTCTCCATTCAATATTATTCAAAAAACTATGCATGCCATTTCAACTCCTTTATTACTTATAATTATAAATAACATAGTCGGACGAATACCTCAGAATCACTGACAAATATCTACAGCTTTTTAAAAAATATTATCTATTTATACTGTTTAATTGTTCTATTATAATGTTAATCCTTAGTATCAAGGTTATTTTGACTGAAAAGAAAAAAAGGTGAAATATATATACTTATTATTATATGAAAATAATATTTTACAGAACAGAAATTCAATGTTTACAATGAAAAAAAAAAAATTACGGAGATCTTGGAAATACGAGTTGACATCATTTTTTCTTGTTACCTCTTTCTCTCTCTTCCACATCTGACTAATTGCAATAATGAAGTCAACGAGGAGTTCGACAACAAGAAGTTATAAATAACTAGGGGGTTTGTTAATGATATGGCAGTGGTTGCAAAAACGAAATAAGGACCCCCTTCTACAAAGGGAACATTTTGGTGAACACCTATTTTTAACATTTAGTTTCTAGTCTGTAATCTACATAATTCTTGACCTTTAAAAAATCATAATCATTCTGAATGGTTTACATTTATTAGAACCCTTACATATAGTTCAGGTCTGTGTACAATAATTATATTTCTCACTAGATGTGTGATGGAAGATGTTGTGTCTCTGCCATCAGATTCATGTCAGTTTTAGATGGAAGACTGCTGTGGACACCTGAGCATAATTTATCGAACCCCAGTTTCAAAACCACTGATCTATAGTACTTATAATTATTATGAAACTATTCAAATGCAACTTGCGATCATATTCATTATATTTGTGGTTTTCAAACAGTATTGTATGATGGCACACTACTCTTCACTTTCATCTGCCTCTGACAAAATCTAGCGATAAAACCACTAATTTGGCAACTCTGTGGAGGAAGCGGGACGGACAAAAATACCTGTACACATTCAAGGCTCAAAATGTGTTCAGCTATTTGGAAAAATTTATGCTGCAGCACTTTGGAGATAGTTGTGGCATATAATCGGTGAACCCCTAAATTAGCACAGAAGTCCTTGAAGATTTGGCCATTTTTAGCATCTCTCCCAACTATTTATTTTTTTCTCTAGCTATTTTAAAAAAAATTATCCAGCACTTTTTGGCAGTCAAACCAATGAGAAAATATTTTTTGTGTTGGCAACACTGAATTTCAGTCTTAGCAATTTTTTCTGCTTACACCCATGTGTTGTGTAAATTATTTATCCTAGACAAATGGAATCTTCATTTCATATGCTCTGTTGCTTGATGCCGCTTTCGGAATATTCACAGCCTGTTCCATCCACTGTGGCTGTCTTTGGTTTCAATCTGAAGACAAACAGTTTTTAGAAGGGGGAGAAGAAAAAAAGATATATGAAATGTTTTTCTTTCCTCATCTTATATCAAGAAGGATAAGGTGAAGGGTGTTGGCCGGGGTAAGCTGTTGCCAAATGTAGGGGGTGCTGCTGATGAGGTTGGCTGTTAGTTTTCAATCTTTTCTTCATGTCCCTATTTCTAATCTAGGAATCAGATTCCCAGTTTCACCTTTCCAATGTTTTCTTTCACGGATTCTTATGTAATAAGCTGTACTTATCTTATTTGCAGCTCTTCAAGATCCAAAGAATAATTTTTCTTCAGTAAACATTGCTATCGTTTCTGGGAGCTTTTTTTCCATTTTTTTTTTACTGAATCTGGCTGGCCTAATCCTTTATGGGACCTTTAGCAGAATTTGAGGGGGGGGGGTCTCCACCACCTCTTGGGTCCACCTCCTATTGCTCTTGGAGGACCCCTGGTGGCCAGGGGGCCCTAAGCAGCTGCTTGGTTCGCTTATGCTCCAGCCAGCCCTGCTACTGAATAAGACTTTCTGAAAAGGGGTCACAGAACTAAAGTTAGTCTAACCTCATTCATTCAATGTTAATGCTATTCATGTGTTCAGATTTCAACATCTGTTGAGGGACACAGTTCTTCTCTAAGGAACCAGAGTTATCTTTGGCTCCTAACTCCCCCACCACATGAAAGAAAGAAAAAAGAAAAAACAACCCAGATCCGGACTTAATGGTTTCGGTGCAAATATAACGTTCTTTATTTTGTATTTAATTCATTAAACACACATATATAAACATGATTTGTCTCAGCTAAATCTTGTTTGTGGGCTTCATAAAGATTTTTTTTTGCTGAATGTTTTTCCTCACATTCACCCACTAATTCTGTGCTAACTGTGGTACGCTTACTAGAGCTGGTATGCTCAGCCCAAGTCTTCATAGGGCCCTGAGCAAAATTTTATTTAGGGAACTCCAGTGCCTTTGACAGCGAAACATTCAAGTTCTCATGTGTGATATTTCAAGCACTCTTGAAGTGGGGATAGGTTGCTGTGATGACCACTTGGCCCTTAGCAGCCACTTTGTTTGCTTATGCATTGGGCTCGCTCTGTCTGTATGCAGTTTGTTTTCACCTTTCTAATTTTGTTTAAAGTATCTATCACTAAATCATGTTTTTGACTGTGCTCGGACATTATTTTGAAATGGAGAAATAACATAAAGCCTCTAAAATGCCCAAATAACAGCTTTGTTTGGTTCATCTCCTACACTGAATTTTCTTAAATGTCTACTTCGTACTATTCATTACGAAATTATTTTTCTGAATATTTGATTTAGCTTGTATCAAAAGTAGTGCACCTTTTGATTTGTGATCTTATTGTTTATTACAATGTTTTTAATATTCTTTCTAAAAATATAAACTGAAAAATCAAACCACTGTAGCCCCACAAATGGCCTGCTCGACCAACCAGCCAAGTGGGCTATAGATTCTTCTTTCTTTGCTCCTCTGTGTGCGTGTGTCCAGGTGCCCCTTGTCTCATTTTGGGGGTTGCAACCTCGAAAATTTGCATAACAACACCACTTGACACTATCCCCCCCCTCCCTCCCGATTGCTTTTTTAGGTGCCCCTGGTCATTTTGGACCAATACTTACAAGCAAGAATGTAGTTTTTGCATAGCTCTAGATGATTAGAAAGCAGAATATTGATAAGCCTGGTTGTTATTGAGTCACTCTCCACTCTTTCCTCTCTATTGACTGAAGATGATCACTGTGTAACTTTTGTATTGTATATGCCATAAACCCTTTCATTAACAGACCTCTTATGACTGGGTTTTGCAAATACTGGACAAAATTTGACCACTGCAAATATTTGGTCCACCAAGATCTGTTCAAGCAGACCATGCAGTAAACTAGTATAGATTTCTTTGACTGAATCTGATCCTTGTTTTTTCTGGAAATGTTTTATTTTTGAGGAAGAGTAACGTTTGGAAGAAAGCAAGTGGTATATGAGTACTTTAATTGAGTAAAATTTTATTTCTAGCTATAGTGATAGTAGCATCTCCCTATCGTAAACTTTTACCCAAGATTAGATTATGCATTATAATTATTCCACGTAACTACATGGTATTATAAATCAAAGGGATCACTGTTGACTGTTAATAAGATTATATTGTTTCCCTGAATCCTGCACCCGGACACAAGATTTCTTAATGGTCAATATTGCACTCTTTTGGTTATAATTGGAAACTTTATAATTGGAAACTTTCATTCACAAAATCGCTGGATCACTCTTTAAAAAAAAAAAAAAAAAAAAAAAAAAAAAATTAAAGATAGCCTTTTTTTTTAAGAGGGTTTACGGCATTCCAAAAACTATGTCAATATCTCTCTCCCTTCTTGCTCAGCAGATAATTTTATATCCTAGGATGAAAGTTACAGTCAGAAAACAGGTTTCTGAGAACAATAAATCAAGTAAGGATTGTTCTTGGCTCTGACTTGGACTGGAGTTTGACAGAAATATTAGAAGCAGGAAATAACCATCTTTAATCCATTGTAGTTTTCTTTTTCTTCACTAAATATTATTCAATATAAGTGACCTTTGCTCATAAGGAAATGCCTCGTCAGTTGAATTAGTTGTTTTTTCTTTCAAATGGCATTTGTCACACTTCCAGAATGGAGGAAGAATACATATACATATATATATATGTGTGTGTGTGAGGCTATTCTTGGGACTCACAGTACCTTAGCATTCCTGGAATATTGGACATTTCCTGAAAGTCAGTGTCAAGCTTTATGCACTCTCTCTCTCACTCATGCACAAAGTAACGCTCGTCTATCTCTCTCTCGCATTGTTCTATCTCTCTCTCTCTCGCATTGTTCTATCTCTCTCTCTCACACTCTTCTATCTCTCTCTCTCGCACTCTTCTATCTCTCTCTCTCGCACTCTTCTATCTCTCTCTCTCGCACTCTTCTATCTCTCTCTCTCGCACTCTTCTATCTCTCTCTCTCGCACTCTTCTATCTCTCTCTCTCGCACTCTTCTATCTCTCTCTCTCGCACTCTTCTATCTCTCTCTCTCTCTCGCACTCGTCTATCTCTCTCTCGCACTCGTCTATCTCTCTCTCGCACTCGTCTATCTCTCTCTCACACTCGTCTATCTCTCTCTCTCTCACACTCGTCTATCTCTCTCTGTCTCACTCTCTTGTATCTCTCTCTGTCTCACGCTCTTGTATCTCTCTCTGTCTCACGCTCTTGTATCTCTCTCTGTCTCACGCTCTTGTATCTCTCTCTGTCTCACGCTCTTGTATCTCTCTCTGTCTCACGCTCTTGTATCTCTCTCTCTGTCTCACGCTCTTGTATCTCTCTCTGTCTCACACTCTTGTATCTCTCTCTGTCTCACACTCTTGTATCTCTCTCTGTCTCACACTCTTGTATCTCTCTCTGTCTCACACTCTTGTATCTCTCTCTGTCTCACACTCTTGTATCTCTCTCTGTCTCACACTCTTGTATCTCTCTCTGTCTCACACTCTTGTATCTCTCTCTGTCTCACACTCTTGTATCTCTCTCTGTCTCACACTCTTGTATCTCTCTCTGTCTCACACTCTTGTATCTCTCTCTGTCTCACACTCTTGTATCTCTCTCTGTCTCACACTCTTGTATCTCTCTCTGTCTCACACTCTTGTATCTCTCTCATGCACACTTGTCTTTTTCTCTCTCTAACACACACACACACACAGAGATTACCATTCAGATCACTGTTCAAGCTTTTGCTAAAAATATATGCCAAGAAACATTTACTCATATAAAAACATTTTTGCTGTGAATTAGTGTTGTAACACAGTTATTAGCTGCTTTATAATCTAAAAATTTCCACTATATAATTTTTCATCTATGTGATTAACATTCACTACTGAAGAGCATTTTGGTATTCAACGTAAAAGAGATTGTTGAAAATATATCAGTGTGTAGAATAAATGTTTTTTTTTGTTGTTTTTCATTAGGCTATGGACTTTTGATATACATATGTAAGTTAAAACTGATATACTGTCTGTGGAATTTACAAGTGCCAAACTCCAATGATTCTTATTTCCGCATTCAGGATGCCATTTCAGTCCTTGGTTGGCGCTCTCCTCTTCAAAATACTGTACAGTACCAGGAGGTGACTCGGATCTCTGGATTTTCCGGATTTCTGGACCAAGGCTTGATTTGTACTTAAAATGTAAAATGAACTATGAAAAGTAGAGAACAAAATTGTATTTGAAATATGAATTAATACATTCCTAAAGTATAGTTGGTTTTATCTTGATGAAAGGTCTGGTTAGTCACTTAATAGAGACCATCATGCAACCAATGTCATGCGGTGTTGGGGTTGATCAAATAAAGAACTGGGAAAATTGGTGATTAGTAAATGAATTATTTCTCTAACTGCCTTGGGACAGCAATCATCAAAAAAGTATTTTCAAAAACAAAACAAAACGGGTGAACACAAACTAAGAGATCAATTTAGCATAAATTTACATTGCAATTGGGAAATTTTGAAAAAACATGAAAAAAAACAACTTTTTTCTAGACATCATAAGCTGTGAATGTTTACATTCTCAGCCCTCCAGCTCCACTGGTGTGGCTTGTACACTTCATACATACATACATACATACATAGCCAGCCAGCCAGACTGACTTGGAAACTGAGAGAAACATATGTTGACAGTTATTGTTTGACGGTCTCTAATATATACGGTTGAAAAAATAAACAAAGAAAACTGAAAATTTCAACTGTTCCTAATGTATACAAATTGATACACTTTGAAAACAAGATCTGTTTATCCAATATGAATTTACTAATTAATATTAATCCATTGACCTTCATTACAGAACAATCCAATTACCTCAAAAATCAAAACAAAGAGTGGCCTAACAGTGAACTACTATGTAGCCTGTTGGGTTCTAAACCTACAAGTAAAGTATATCAATTCTTATGGTTCAGTGAGCAACCTGTGTTTAAAATTTTGCTGGTTATACTCTTATCATTCACAAATCGCTTCTGCCAAAATAGGTTTTGATTTACTTACTATGTTCACTGTTCATTAAATCATATGCAAATTTCACTGACTGGTTCATTCTCTTCATTTCAGTTTTTCGTAGAAATGTTCTTTGTTATATTCAGTTGTTAGATCACATGAAACTGTTACTGATGTATTACACCGTGCAACACTATTTACCTTCCTGGGTAGTAGGTGTTATTTTATAATTACTAAAGTGTAAAAAGCATAGAAAATGGCTATTATTCTTTTTTAAACTTAGCTTTTACCTACCAGGATAGTGATATCTGTATGCAATTATTTTCATTTCAATTTAATTCTGTCCTGGTTGCAGAAACAAAGTTTGCAGGGAATAAGTGGGATTTTTTATAACTTTTTAAACGTAATCAATCAGGGAATAACATTTATTACTCGGAAATAAACAAAAAAGATGAATGGTACTAAATTGAATGCATTTGATTTGAATTGATACAAGTGGGTTTTTTATGAGAAATTCTTGTTTTTGCTGTTCGCACAAGCATTTATTCATCTGTCTTAGAACATGTTAGAAACCCTGAACAAAAACTGTCAGCAAAAGTTTCTTTCAGTTTTCAAGTTAGTCTGGCTGGCTATATATGTATTATGTATACAGGCCACATCAATTTAAGGAATTCAATTGGCAATGTGAGTTTATCCTAGATTGATCCCTTACTTTGTTTTTGAAAATCGTAATTTCTTCTTCAGTGATGATGGCCTTACAAAAGGGGAGTGGAGTAATTTATTCACTGATTACCCCCCCCCCCATGTGGCATGCTGCCAAAAGATGTTGGTCACATGATAGTCTTTATTGAGTGACTAACTAGGCCCGTTTTTTTTATTTTTTTTTGTTTTCATGATGGGTCTGAAAAGTAATTCTGAAGAATTAGGAGGAAATGCTACCCGACTTTCTGATTTCATTTGTTGAGTTCTGAACAATTCTATTAGTTTTATATTAGCCAGACATTTCCGAGAAGAGCGCAGTTGCACAGTATTGCTCTACCATGTATCTTGGAAAGAATCATTACTATATTTACATTTAGTATAGATATCTGTAATGAGCATAATTGAATCACTATATTCTGTATAACAGAACAGAACTGATTATCTGAAAAAAATAGATTATATATCTAAAAAATTGTCAGCTCTAAATTTGGGCATTATTGGTTCAATACAGACCTCCAAAAAGTACTTTTCTGGGGAGAAAAAAAAAAACAGAACATTTTTAGATGGTGCTTTGTGGTGTACTCATGCAAACTTTCAAGGTTGTGGCCTCTCCCCCAAAATGAGACACACACACTTAGACACAGATGAGCAATTAGAGCAGAATATGTAACCCACTTGGCTGGTTGGTCATGTGGACCATTTTTGTAGGGCTACGGTGGTTCAAAAATCAGTGTTAAAATTATGGGGTAGCTTTATGCTCAAGTGTGAAAGTTATGATATCTATGTATATATATTACTGGGTCTTTGGTTTAAAAGAAAATGAAGAGCAAAAATGGCATTCAGCATCTGGGAACGCTTGAAATTTTTTCTTGTATATATCAATGGTAATTGCTTTTTCACTTTATGGCATTCCGGCTTACAAACCTTTATGGGAACGCATTACTTACGGATAGCTGGGAAAGCCTGTATATCCATGAATTTTTTCTCAAAGGGATTAACTATTTATAGTGTCGGGTATATATAAAAGTAAGTAGTGCCCTTATGCTGGCTATGGCTCCAGATGTCCATGCTTAGGCTAAACATATCACATTACTACTCACTCTGACGGTTTGCGATTTGTGGATTAGAAATTATAGGCGACAAGCACTCGAAGATACAGACAATATCTCTGGAAAATTGGATAATTGTGCTATTTATCTTGAATGCAAAGTATAATTGGGCAGTTACCACCAATTTTAATGGTAATTCTCCCTGGTCTGTTGGTTTTGCTTTGTGCCTCATAAAAGTTTCTAAATGTTTCAAGGTAGTATTCACTCTTTCTGGCTACTCTCACCTTTCCCCACCTTTGATATTTCATGGAGTGATGAAAAGATTAGTTAAGTGGGATTCAGAAATCCATCTGGCAATTCTGTCAAAAGTGAACAATGGAGAAGGAATAAAAACTGGTTTGAGGGAAGGCTACTTGTATATTTGTTGGCAATCCATATTGAAGTACCTGAAATTGGTCAAGTTTGATAAATATCAATATATCTTTTAAAAATGAGGAAAAAAAAAAGTTGATAACAAAAATGAACTTCATGTTCTTTAAAGCTTAAATTGAACTAGCTTTTATTTAGTATGTGTGAAATAAATATATATATATATATATTATGCATGTTAATATGTATATCATTGAATATTGTATAAACTATGAGGTTTTACAAAGCAGGGGGCAAGATATGAAGAAAAAAGTGTATGAGCTGTTGCTCTAAATAATGAAACTGAGTTTAAGCAAGTTGATCCACAGAGCATATGCGCAAACCTCATGGTGTACATTGAACTACGGGAAAGCATAAACAATCATTTAAAATTTCAATCCTCTCACATCTTCAGTTAGCTATTATACATGTTTGAAGTATGGGCTCTCATATTATCTATCTCTACAAAATCTCTTGTGCCTCTCTATCACACATGCATGTATACTCTCTTTCCTATAAACTTCAGTTAACTTACAAAAAGATTTGGTGGCTGTTTTTTTTAAAATTTTACCCCAAATTTAAGATTGAGGAGTTGCTCCTATTTTGAACTGACCGTATATCAGCAAAGATTCTTCTTTATACTATTTCTTCTGAAGTTTACACTGTGAATGTACATACCTATACCAGAACCTGTAGTAACTGTTTTTATGAATTAAAAACTATCTACCAAAACTGTCATCATAGGTTTCTTCAGTTTTCAAGTTGGTTTGGCTATATATGTGTCATGCATATAAACTCGCCAAAAGCTCTAGAGGGCTGAGATTTTAACATTCACTCCTTATGATGCCTTGAAGAGAAAATGCTCCCTTTTTTTTTTGTTTATTCAAAATTCCCCCCATGATAGGTTTCTAGTGGAGGGTTCAATTTGCAATGTGAATTTATGCTAAATTGGTCTCAGTTTGTATCTGGCAACGTTCTTGCTTGTTTTTTTTTTGTTTTTTTTCAATTTGAACTTTTTAGTGATCACTGCCTAACAGAAGTTGAAAGAAGTAACTTATTTGATGATCACCTTTTTCCAATTTTTGATTGAGCACCTTCAAAACGGCATGCTGCCAATAAATGGTTCGTATTGGGCGACTAAGCAGTCCTGTTTTCTCAATCTTTTTATTTCAAATCAAAGGATTATTCTGAGAGGAATGTCGCATTTTATTTCAATGTCTTCTTTGTGAAGTCCTTTCACAACTTTTAATGGATAACATTCTTTTCCATTCAAGATGGTAAGAAGTTGGTTAATGCATGTGTGAGTGTGTCGTCAGCCAGTAGGGTGTCGTCAGCTCTTATAAGGGAGCTGCATGTTAATGTATGGTGTAGCAGCAGCATTGAGCAGAGCCATTTCCTCAGGAAATTGTTAGATTACTCACTTAAGAAATTCTGCCCAGATAGAATGTCTTACACATGCCTTTAGCACTTAAACATAGACGGCTTTTTGTATCTTGGTCATGAAGTGGTGGAAGACACCCCCTTCTTATGATTTTAAATCTGAATTTAAAAATAAAAAATCTTTCAATAGATATTTTTTGATGTAAATTCAATTATATCCATAAATTTCAGAGTTAATATATAGTCGATTACCTCTTTGAATTCTGAGACTGTTTTAATCTCCTAATGCTCGATGTTTTTGCAGGTGACAAAGGACAGCTTTGTTTACTGTATATTAGTTCAAAAGATACTGTTGCTTTGTAAGATGAAAATCTTATCACTTGCAGAAACTGTCAGCCAAAACTGTCAACATGTTTCTTCAGTTTTTAGGTTGGTCTAGCTGTCTGTCTGGCTATATATCGTATGTGCAGGCTGCACCAATGACTGAAAAATTCAACATTTACTCCTTATTATGTCTTGTAAAAAAAATTTAGACCCCCCCTCCCAATTTTTAGAGGGGGGTTCAGTTTTGAAATGTAAGTTTTTGCTCAATTGATACTTCAGTTTGTGTCCAGCAATGTTCATGCTTGTTTCTTTGGAAATTCAAACTTTTTAGTGATCACTGCCCAACAAAGTAACTTATCCATTGATCACCCCTTCTTCTAATGGTCTGATTGATCACCCACCCCAAAATTGGTCACATGATGGTTTTCGTTGAATATCTAACCAGACCTATTAGCATTCTTTTAGTTTTTAGTAATTTAGTTTTAACAAGAGAACTTAACAACTTAGTGGTCAAGTTATATACTTCTATATTCATCATTTTAAGCCACACATGACACTGCTTATTGTTTAAAATAATTAAAAGTAACATGCTTATCTATAACTGGAAAATTTCGTCATCATCAACCATTTAGCGTCTGTGGTTGAACATGGACCTTCTTAAAAATTCACCCGACCTCTCTATCATGGGCGGAGTCAGTGATTTCTGAATTTGTTTAGTTCATCATGTTCTCTTATTTTCTGTCTGCCACAGTTTTGCATATAATCTCTGGGGATCCATGTTGTCCATTACCAATAGTTTTTTAATAGATTGTATGATTATAGTAATTCATTGTAAGATAAAAAGCTGTGATTCATGGATAGAACTGAGCTACTATCTATCACAAAGTAGATACAAATTCTCTCTCTGTACCAGAATGAATTATCTAAAAAATTATCAGCTCAAGATTTGGGCATTATTGGTTCAAAATGACCAGAGACCAAAAAAGCACTCTTTAGACGGGGGGGGGGGGGGGTACTCTTTTACAAAATGTCTTGAAGTGTGCTCATGCAAATTTTCAAAGCTATAGCTCCAAAGATGTGACAAAGAACACCCGCAGACACACAGAAACTGGAAGAGAGAAGAATCTGTTGCCCACTAGGCTGGTTGGTCAGATGGGCCATTTGTGGGCTACACTGATCGGGTAGAGTTGGGCATAGATTATGACTGATATCTCACAATTAATTGGTTATTATTATTTCATGTTATAAGGATTTCATTTCAACGGATCTGATGTTTTGTGATCTGAAAAACTAATGTTCATAAAATTGTTTCTACTTAACAGTAGCCTATATTATTTATTCATGTCTGTGGCTGCTGGGGTTTTTATATAGCGGCAACTACATGTTGTCAGCCGACCTGTTCTTCATTGGTCCCTGTTCATAGCCTGTTTCCTGGCTTCCTAATGAACAATGTGTCTGTTATTCTCTTTTGAACTAATTATAAAATACTAGTCTACCAGTGACGTCAAAATAAAGGTGAATATGAAATATAAGCATACATATAGCATTTTACAAACATGGATAATTATGGTTTGCATTTGAGAATAGTATTCTGTTGATCCAGCAGATTTTTTATCATTTTTTTGTTTTTGTTGAATAACTGTAGCCCCCCAAAATGACTATCCCTTATGTGTTTGTGTATTTTGGCACTCCTGGCCATACTCTCTTGTCTTGAAAATTGGAATCAGTACACCATTAGACCCCCTCTAATAAATGTTTTTATTTTTTTGGGAAAAAAAAAGAAGCTTTTTTGGTCTTATTCTGATTGGTTTATTAATAACATTTGGATTCTCCAGAATCCAGATGTTTTTTTTTTCTCTACGTTTAGATGTTTTCAAGTGGAAAATGCCAGTGATGTGCATAGATTGAATTTATTCCGACCATATTCATTCTTAGATGAATTTTTTTAATATATCTTCAAATTTTCATGCTATGGCTGTTTGATTATTGACCGTGATGGCTAGTTTTTCTTTTTTTTGTTTTTTGATTACTTTTTCATAAATTTTCTTTTTATTCTTCTAATTCAGCATTTTTATTCTGTCATCAGAGCATAAAATTCTACTTTACTTAGTCAGTTGCATCTATCAGAGTGAAAACACATATTAGTCATCATCATCAGTCTTTTAATGTCCGTCATTGGACATAGACCATCCCCAAGATCTGCCATATTTCTCTATGATGGATCTCGCAGAGCCAGTATTTTCTAAATTTGTCTAGTTCATCTCTCCATCTTGTTTTTTGTCCGCCTCGGTTTCGCATGTGATCTCTGGGGATCCATGTTGTGAGTCGTGATGTCCATCAGTTGTCTGACATTCTCGCAACCTAACCAGCCCATTGCCATTTCAGTTTTCTGATAGATTCTATGATGTTTCGGACCCCTGTTTTCTTCTGATATATTGTGCTGTCTTGTGATCTCTCCATGTGAGGTTGAGCATAATTCTTTCATGTGCACATTGTATGCTTCTCAGTCTGTGGGTCTGTCTCTTGGTTAGGTTCCATGTTTCAGCTGCATAAGTGACTATCAGGAGGATGCATTGGTTGTATACTCTTTCTTTTTAGGATTATTAGGATTGACTTGTTTTTGAAGGTTGAGCTTGCTCTGCTGAAGGTTTGCCATCCTAGGGTTATTCTCCGCTTGATTTCTCCAAAAGAAATAGAAACACATATTACAGATTATATGTGTGGATTCATGAAAAATATCATGTAGCATTTGAGTCATGTCTGGTATAAGAATTGGTCATTTCACACTTAACAATGCACTGTATGAGGGGGTATGACAAAGTGGCTCGTAGGAAACATATCAATACATAAATGACCAAATCAAATACACAATGATTAAAATAATTGTGGATTTGTCAAAGACCTTGAAAATGGCTAGGTGCTTGGTATAACACTTTTGGTCAATTACTATGCTGTATAAATCCAAGCATATGTTCTCTGGTGCGGGAACAAGAAAAATTAAATAAAAAATGAACAAAATAATCTTTGTCTGTCATATTCAATCAGACATGTATAAATGAAGGATTGCTACCAAGATATCCTTGATTCATTATATGTGCAAGTGTAATGAAATGGCTAAGAGCAGTGAAAAGATAGTGTCTAACATTAACTGCTTATTTATTTTGATTTTGGTGATGTAGTGCAGTGATTAACTAATGGATCTCAAAGTGTTGATTGTTTGAACTTCATTAGGGATTCTATAGATATGATCTTGACCATAGAAATTCAGTGTATGTATCAGTGGCTCATTAAAAAGTTTCTGATAAAAGATACCTAGAAGAAATTTTATATCCCAGACTATTTTCAAATGATACTGTCCATAGGAAAAGGAGCGCAGTATTTATTTATAACGTAGATATTGCCAGAATTAGCAAGAGGTTCTCTTGGTGATAAGATAAAATTGACACGGAAAATAAGTCAGAATTTTGGGTCAGAGATAACCAAATAGTTGATTTTTCAAACCATTATCATTAACACCTGACTACTACTTACCTTCATCTTCATTTTTCTTTTTATTGTTAAAAACTGTTAACCAAAACTGCCAACATAGATTCTGTCACTTTTTTAGTGATTCTGGCTGACTATGTATGTTGCATGTACCAATCAAAATAGTGCTGAAAATTTGAACATTTACTTAATTTATTTAATTTTTTCTTTAAATTACCCCCTAAAATATTTTTTTTGGCAGGGAGGGGTGTTCAATTTATAATGAAAGTTTATGCAAAATTAGTCCTGTAGTAGTTTGCTGCAATGTTTACGCTTGTTTTTTTGTTTTTTTTTGTATATTAGGACTTTCTTACTGATCCTACCCCCACAGATAGTGAGATAAGTAATTCAATAATTAATCCCCCTTTTTTCCAATTTTTCAATTGATAACCCCAGCGGGACATGCTACCAAAAGACTTTGGTCATGTGATGATATCTATTGAGTGACTAACTAGACCAGGGGCTGGGGGGGGGGGGTTATAACCAAATACATTTTGAAATCAGTTCTAGGGCAGAGCCAAGAATCATTTTTACAGTTAGGTCCCTTGCAACATAGCTATACATGAAGTGATTTTCATTCAGTTTTTCAAGATAATGTCATTGACAGATGTATGTTCTCTGTAAGTGCTTTCTAGTTTTTATTAAGTTTTTTCAGTGATCAAATACCCTTTAGCTTTATTTTCATGTCTTACCTTTAGGGGTTCCGAAAATTAAAAGATAGGCACGTTTTATGGTCTTATCTGATATTAATTGACTTATGTACTAATTCCAGTAATGAGAAATATGTAACTTGTTGTATAATTAGAGCAGAAAAGAACTTGACATGCTCCAGAAAACAACAACCATTTCATGTTTAATAGTACTTAACCTGCAAGTGGGGCTGCTGGATTCGGTACTTTTGTACCAGATCTCGTTCTTTTCATGCAATCTGGTTGATGTTGTGAAGATTGGGTCCTTTTCTTTAATTTTGTTAATTTGATTTGAAATTGTGATAAAATATGAAATATTTTTAAAAACAATGATAATTTGGTATTGAATTTGCAAAAATATTCTATTTCATAATGTTTCTGTGTTATGTGCGTGAGCCTGAAGTGTATAGTTTAAGGTGAAGCAGAGTTACCAATTTTGCTCTCATGGAGATAGATCTAGCCCCAATAGAGCTAAATCGGTATAACCTTTATTATGTGTTTGAAAATTGATTGAGTTGAGTGTTATTTATTGAGTGTTTCATTATATGATATATATAGTTCTTTTCTCTGGTTCTTTTTTAGGTGATTATTCTGGTTCTTTCATAGAATAGCTTTCACTAGCACTGCTTGTAAGTTGTGCAAGTAAAAACAACAAATTCTTGAAACTCATGTGCTTAAGTAATTAGTGACTTTTATTTTCTTGGATCCGAGCACCCGTGTTACAAAGGGGGGCCGCTGCTGCAGTGATTTTTATTATGCTTGCCTTTCATTGGGAATATTCATAGATTGATGTGAATTTTAATAAGAAGCAGATCTCTTCCTGCAGTAATTATTATTATTTGTGAGTCTAAATTACTGTATTTACTCCTGTATAATGTGAGAAATTTAGCATAAAAAAATTGAGGTCAAGATTGGGGATAGCATTGTACTTGAGTTTTAAAAAAAAAAATGATGACGTATACATATATTAATGATTTTCAGCAACAAAAGTTTGGGTTGCATCATATTCGAGATCACATTTTACTCAAGTGAATGCAGTTGAGTGAGAGAGAAAGAGACTGAAAACAGAGGTCCTTCCTGTTGATTTAATACTTGTAAAATCTTTAGTATGATAGCGGTATACATATTTATTTCACTCGTATCATTACAAACATTCCATTGAATTTTCAAACTTTTTTTTTTTTAATTACTTTTGGCCTCTAGAGATTCATACAATATATGGAGTTACCTCCCCCCTCCCAATGGGGGTCATCCTGTAGGCCAGATACACCTACAATAACTAGACACACTGAGCTGAAAACCTTGAAATTCAGAATGACATTGAGATCTCTTTTTATCTGTAGGTCGCCTTATCTGCTGAAATATATAGTGAATTTCTGTCTTAGGATTGAATACCGAGAACATTCTCTATTATCTGTTTCTATAATTGAACATTTATGTATTGTGGTTTTAAATTTTCATTCATTAGAAACTGTCAAAGTATGTTTCTGCAGTTTTTAAGTTGGTCTGGCTATGTATCGCTCTCACAGGCCACACCAATGGAGAACGTTTACCATTCATTTTGTTTTTTCACTCCCCGCCCAGTAGGTTTATAGTGGGGAGGGGGGTTCAATTCATGGGTTTATGCCAAATTGATCCCTTAATTTGTGTACATCAGCACTTGTGTTTCGTTTTTTGAAAATTCAGACTTTTTTGTTGTGATCACTGCCCTCTGATCTACTTTTTTTCCAACTTTTTAATTGCTCACCCTAAATAAAGTCAGACCTGGTTTTTGTTTTTTTTCTTAATTTCATCTTCCTGAATAAAGACAGATGAAAAAAAAATCATGACATTGTATCATTGAATTACATAAACAAAGGTCTTCTTTTCAGTCTTGGTTATATCGTTCAGGTTACCAAAACATGAGTAAATGTTATCTGAAGTATTAAATAGTTCTCAGCTTTTAGTTTCAAGAATGATCTCCTAATACTTTGTAAAAGCTTTTCTATTTTTTAAGCCAATGACATATTTTTTTTTATCTTCATATATTTATTTATTCACTCCTGTTTGTCCACACAATATCTCAAAAAAGTTTGCAATGAAATTTTGTAGAGGGTGGACAATTAGCCAGGGAAGAAGTGATGTGGGGCGGTTCCGAGAATTTGTTTTTGATTGAGTTAGAATGTGGCCTTGCCTGAGGTAAATGCTTTCAAAGTGCTTTCCAGTTACCATTCTGCTAACAAATTTGGAAGGTATGTATATTGGGTTGTGTCATTCAGTCTGTCAATATCAATATCTCAAAAAGTACTCCATGAATTTCATTGAAATTTCGTGGAGGAGTGGGTAATAGGCCGAGTAAAGAGTGGTTAAAATTTGTGTAGATTCAGGAATTCTTTTGATTCAGAGATATTTTTCTGTTTTTTCTATACATTTATGCATACACTCATGACTGTCCACACAATATCTCCAAAAGTTCTCAATTAAATTTTGTGGAATGGTGGACAATGAGCCATGGAAGAAGTGATTAAATTCCATGTACAATTACTTTCCTTATTTCGTTGTTATATGCCCACACAACATATCGCCAAAGGTTCATGCACAAATACCTCCTTCGTTAAAGTTATGTGTCAGCATCATATATTGTTGGCAAAAGTTCATAACTGCATATACGGTTTATCCAAAAGTTCTGTTTTTCAACAAAATGTTATAGGCAAAAGTCTACAGAAGATGTGATTAAGTTTTAGGGTGGATTCATGTACAATTACTTTTGACGATGGCATTTGCTGAAGTATGCACTCTCTGAGTGCTTTCTAGTTTTTTGTGTATGACTTTTGCATGATGGGAAAGAAAGTTACTTGACCATGTTCAGCTTCTAGCATTAGATAGGTTGACCTATAAATTCCTCGAGATGATACAGCAATCGAATTTTAAGAAAAGGAGTTTTTGTTTCTGTACCTTGACAGGTTTGTTTCTAGCTTTGTGATGTTGGAGAAATTTTCATAGTCAAAAAGTGAAGTTGGAAGTAAAGAAAAGAGAAGAAAAACTTATACCTAGAAATGAATATGCCATGATCAAATCTCACTACAATTGAAGGTATCCATGTGTGCACATACCGTGATTACTCGATAACTGACTATTGTACGAAGTTGACATTCTCTAGATATCTTGGTCAGCTCACAAGGCAGTGCAGTGTCTAGTATGGAGTTGTTTGAATCAGTTCTTCTCAAGAAATCTCATTAGAATGAATAAACAATGAAAGATTTTTGATCTTTCTTCATTGTTTCTTTGAATTTTATATCTTGGATTCTTGCTCTTTGGAATATGTTTAGCTTATATATTATTTTTATAATAGAGGCCTCTTAAATAAGCATAAGTGTAATGGACAAGTCTCTAACTGCCAAATCTCAGTGCTCATTCAGGCAACAGGCTCAGGTGATGACTGCTACTGATATTATATGTGTGTCAGATGCAGCTATTTATATATGATTGCAAAATTTAACTCAAGTTTATGTCAGGGTTGGTCGGTCGGTCTTGCTGTTAGTTTCATTCATATCACTTTTTATTTTTGTAAATATGCCTTATACATAGATGTCTATCATTGTATCAATCATTTTGCCCAATTTTCCCTACAATTGAAACTAAAGAAGAAATAATGGTGACATCCCAGTTATGATGCGGATGTTCAGGTCCAAAAAGCCAGCCACATTATAACCACGGTTGCCAATTTGGCTATTTTAGAGCTAGACCTTGCTATTTGCTATTTTGGAGTTAGATTAATATTTTGGACCCCACCCCCTCCTGCATTATATTTTAAACTGTTCTATAATGAAATGCATTATAACATGGGCAGTTTGTAATCAAAATGATATAATGCATATGTAGAAGTTGCAAAGTCTTTTCTGTTTACAATTTTAGCTGTTGTGACATTTGTTTCTTTTAAAGCTAAAAATAAATTTAAAAAAAAATTTCCCATTAGTATATTGGTGTTAAATAGCTGTTCTATCCATTGGTTCCTGAGCCAATGATAGTGACCCAAATGAGGGTTGCTAGGATGCCCCTGAGGGTTGTGGGATAGTTTGAAAAGATAAAATATAAGATAAAAATGAAAGTGTTAAAAGTGAAAAAAATAGTGCAAATATGTTCACATTATAATTTTAGAATATAAGGTCTCATTGAGACTCAGGAGCTGGAAAATAGTGGTAAATAATGAAGCATCTATAAATGTATAAACATGCCTGGTGTATTCCAGTCTGTTTAATCTAATACTCGTGATTGATTATTTAATTAAAGCAAAATTCAGTTGATGAAACTGAATGAAGAAATACTAACCATGTCTCTACCCTGATGGTGACCTTGCTGAAAAAAAACAAAAAAAAAATTCTGTTTTCTGGGTCCTGGCCCCTAAAAGTTTGAGGAATACTATTTTATATGGTTTTCATCAAATAGAGACTTAGCTACTTTCTGTTGTTGCAGTGAGGCCATTAATTGATAAGTTCTTATTTGGGCAAGACAAATAGTTGTACAAAGCACAAAGAGTGGTTTTGTTAGAGCATATTTCGATTCAGATGTCTTGTCTAAAAGTACCAAGACTTCTGGAGCCTGTTGATGAGAGAGATAACATAGCAAAGCCATCTTTGTTCTGTATCTCACTATTAAATTTTAAAGTTGGTTGTATACACACACACATGCACATGATTGTAAAATTGTTCAATCTTACTCAGAGATAGTAGCTATTCAGTTTTAAGACCATTTCTGGTTGTCAGTATAATATTGTCTATCTTGAAATAAGAATACATTTGTAGAGAATACATGATTGGTTTTATATACACACAAATTGTTAATGCAGTCATGCATTCGATGTATCTATTCATATTTAGATTTATTATTAATTGTAATCATGAAATTAGAAAAATGTTGTTATTTTAGACTGTTACTCCTCATTACACCTTAGTTTCTAATCTAACCTCAGATCAGTAAGTCAAATATTGTTTTTTTATACATACACACACACACATTTTGATATTGTGGTTCTTAATCCTATTCAAGAAATGTTAATTCATCTCAGTTAATTGCAAATCTTTTATTAATGATGTTTGCAAGCTTCCATTTGAATTGTGGCTTCTATGCAAGTTCAAACATTTTAATAACTTCATAATGTTATAACAAACATTGAACATTCAAAGTACATAGTTGACTATCACCTAGCAGTTATAGAAATGTGGTTCACCATTTCTATAGTTGAATTAGAAAACTGCAAAAAGTGTCTAAAAGTTTTGATTTTGTTGGACGATGTTGCCGAGATAATTTGATTTCTAAAAGTGCTTTAGATTTGAACGCTGCCAATGAAGACATCTGACCACGCTTTGGGTTACATTATTTTATAAGTAGAATAATGATGCAAATCTACATTAAAGAGGCTGTATAATGTATCTTGTCCACTGAATTGTAAGAATGATTCAAGAATATTACTTCGCTTTATTTTTCGTTTTTCAGTATACCTTATTGAAGTCTAAGAAAGGAAAAAATTATGTAGGTAAAGAAAAGTATGATGTTGACAGCATTATGGCATGTTGATATTATTTATTGATATGTCCTTCTTGATTTATGATAGTTAGCCACTGTGGAATTCCCATGAGTCCAGCTGACTATCATTACTCGTAGAGATATATTTCTGAAAAAAATATTGGTATGGGTTATAGTTAATCCGACTATGTGAGAAATGAACTTGTTTTCAAGTGCAATTTGAATTATGGGTAGGTTTTTTGAAATGGTTGTGTTAGACCTGTGTCAGATGTTGATTGGAATGTAAGTAGGAGTGTGTATGTGGGGATGATAGGAAAGGGTGTGTAGTTGTGTTAAAACCAAGGGTTCCATAACTTCTCCTTTCATTTGCCTGTGAAGAAGTCCAGGAAATAGACTAAATGTTGGATTGAAATTTCTGTAGTTTGGGAATAAAACTTCCAATACTGTCATTCATTCTTATGTATATTTCTGCAATTAAAGTATACAATTTTGTTCAAGTAATTTATTGCCTATAAAGTGTATCCATATTAACATAAAAAGGCAAATGAAGTTACTACGTCTGTTGTTATCTGTCCATATTCCTGTGGTTTATACCCTAATTTTTAGGCTTCACACTTGTGAGGGAGAAGTAACTCAAGCATAAGCACCCTATCCCATTCTCACCCTTGTTCATCACATTGCAAGGATGGGTGTGGAGTAAGAAGAGAAAAGATGACAGATATTACGAGAATGAATAATAATCAGAAAGTGTAATGGTGGTACAAACAAACAAGCAGAATGATAATATGACTTGGCATAGAAGAGAAAAAATATTTCAAGTAAGACAGCCATTTTGGTGGATGGTTTACATCATAATAAACTAGTAGGAGTTTAACTTTAGTAATTTTACATTTCTTTTATACTTATTCATTTATTTTTGTGATGGAGAGTGGTACTTAACAATGACCCTGTTGAGGTTTATTTCCATGTGTTAACCAAGATTTAAAAGTATATATGTTGACCAGAACAGCGTCCTTATTCTTTTACAACCCACAATAAGAATGTGCATGTGTATATATATATATATATATATATATATATATATGTATATATGTGTGTGTGTGTGTGTTTGTATTGTGGATGTGAAGTGATGTAACAATGTAGATGATAATAATAACTATTGGAAGGTAAAGAGGAAAACTTGAGACAGGTGTTGTATCTCTAGATTTTTCTTTTTATTCTGTGGGCGTTTTTCAATGCATTTTGACTGGGGCAAGCCATCTTTTTCAGAGAAAAAAATATTTGCAGTGGTTTTTAGTTATAGCAATTTTTTTTTCTCTGTGAACTGCTAAAAATATTTTTCTGGGAAAAAGATGGCTAGCACCTGTCGAAATGCATCAAAATTTGCCCAGAGAATAATAAAAAAAAAAATTTCAAGATATAGCACCTACTTCTTTAGTTTTTCTTTTCACCCTCCAATTGTCATTTTGATATCTCTCTCTCTCTCTCTCTCTCTCTCTCTCTCTCTATATATATATATATATATATATATATGGTTATACCATTGTCATACCCTAACATTTTTATTCAAAATGAGTTGATTTTCAGAAACAGTTGGTAAGAGTCAACTTTCGAATAATAGTATTGAAATTAGTAGAATTAGTCTTCCTCGCAAAGCTGTATATATATATGTTTATAGAGAAATAAAATGAAATGTCTGAATTGAACTTTTCTGCTTTACATATATTTTTCAGAAATAAATGATCTTGTCAAACTCAATAATAGGAGTTAAATTTATTTTTCTACTGTAACAAGCACAATCCTTACCAAAATTAGTGGTGTAAACTGATATGTAAAAAATTTGACCTACTGATTGCCAGATGGCTGACTGTACTAAATTGACAAATCTTTGATGTTAACGAGAATTCATCATGCAGATACGCATGGGCTCATTTCATTCTAATGAATATATCTGTACAAAAAATATATATTTCTATGATTTTCTTTTATTTATTATCTATGCAATACAAAAGTTGCTGTGATCATCTTCAAACAGAATAGAAATTGGAGTGGAGTTTTGATCCTGCTGCAACCAGTCTTGTTTTTTCTTTTTATCAAATTATCCTATGAAACTAATTTTAATGAATTTTCTCACAGTATTTTCTTTTTCATATTTTTTAGGATGGTCTGGCTGCCCTGGTTGCAGATTTAGATCACCCAGCCCTCCGTCGTAATAAAAATGTGGAAAATTTCCTTTGTCGGTGTAAGTAAACATTTCACATTTATGCTGAATTTGTGTGTGTGTGTGTTGTTGTTGTTGTTGGAAGAAACAAAAGATACTGGTTTCTTCCCTCCCAAGATAGTCTCTATTTATGAACAAATATGATTCTTCAATTTTTTGAATTGATCTCTTTAAAAGGAATCAAGTAATCTTGAATTTTTTAATAACTGATACTTTGGAATATTAGCTTTTCTGTTTGTTTTCTGACTTTTATTTACGTATGGAGGAAGAGGGTGTAACAGTGTGGACAATGGAATCAATGAGCCATGTTCAACATCCGGATGAGGCAGTTTATGTTCACTTCACACTAATGCCTTTGTGAAATGCATTAATCCATCTTTTCTCCCCTAAGCTATTTGTAAAATAACAGAACAGGGTGGGTTCTAAAGCTTTGGGATGGCAACCAACCAAGGACAACACAAATTCAAAACTGGGGAGTGGAGTACTGTGGAGACGGCTGGATGCCAAGTTTGATGTCTTTCCGGTAGTTTCTGCAGCCAAGCTGATGCCAAATGTCTTGTGCTCCGCTTTACCCTTTGGACTACATAAGGGAGGCCGAGAGAGAGATTCCATTGATGGAGCATCCCAGGATTCCCATGTGCTCCACCCAGGCTTACACCCTGGAGAGGTCAATTCACTATCGTCCGATTATCTATCAAAATAGAAAGAGGCCTATTCATTTATTTATTTATTTTATTTATTTATTTATTTTTTTGTATCAATTTGTTTTTTTACTGCTGAAATTCTCATGAAAGGATTTTACTTCTGGAGAGCTCTTCACTGGTCTGTTTCCACAACGATTGAACCCAAAATTATTCAGTAATTCATGTTTTTTATTTGTTTTTGAAAAATATTACTAGTAGTAGTAGCTGTTGTAGTAGGCCTTCCATAGTTTGAAGAGAGGGTACGCAGTACAACCCAGGCAGACCAGTGTAAATAGGAGCAGCCAGAAAGCTAACTGGCAGTTACCATTTGAATTACAATTGGACATTTGCAGAACAAGCTTAGCATTTGGTTGTTCCCAGTACTAAAATAGTATAAAATATAAGTAAGCTAATAAGTTAATGTGGCAGTTATAGTAAAAATTCAAATGATCCTATTTTCATCTTCAGTTCAATGTGCAGTCTATTGATTACTGCAAGGTAATTTCATACTATAATTTTGCTAATTGCAATTGTAAAAATTACCTGTTTTGGTCAGCTGATAGGTGGCTAAGGAAAAGTAGTTACTTTCTGTAAAAAGTACCCCATTGATCTTCCTATCTTAATGCTTTCTAATTTTCACTTGAAATATATTTGTATAATGCTAATTTGAACATTATCAGATATCTGAATATTCAAATTGATAGCTATAAAAGAAAAAGTGTATAAGTATTGTGAAAAAGTTGAATAAGGCAAAACATTTGATAATATTCTGTGAATTTGGGATTCTCTTTACACAAGGCCATATATATATATATATATATATATATATATATATATATATATATATTGAATGAGACAAACTCAAGAGTAAAAAAAAGAAGGGAAATTTTTTCCATTAATATGCTGTGCATGTTTTGGGAAGAGTTCCCTACCTCAGCAGCATGTATGTCCCTTTTAATGGTGTGAAAAGTTTGCACCAGATATGTGGCTTTGAAATATTGTATAGTATCCTGGGTATCTGACTTATTGTGAGAAGAATTAAGGTGGCATGGACCTTATATAAAACAGAAAAACAGAGCTAGTATGATTATTATACTAATGGGTTCCCATTTCATGATTTTGCGATCACCAGTTGGGGTTTGTATTTGAGAAAATGAATCGTTATTTCTGGTGGTAGCAGTTACTTCTATTTTTATTGTATTTAAAAATCATTCGTTAAAATTAGCGAATAAATTTTGAATACTTTCATTCTTATTACTTATTGTAACAGGTAATGAAAGTAGCTTCTCCCACCTGTAATTTTTTGAATACAAAACCCACCTGATGATTATGAAGTTGTGAAACAGGTCTGTCATGGGTGTCTAACAGGATAATCTATCTATCTATCTGTTTTCTTTCCAGGGTGGGTTAAGACAATGTTTAATCTTTTGAAAAAAAATGTGTTTTGCAATTATATTTGAGCATTAGCATGGTCAACCTTTTTGAACTAGCAGGCCATGTAAAACATTTTTCGCCTTTATTCAGGCCTTACATTCACTTAGAAAATGTTGATAGCATTAAAGAGTGCATACTTAATTTCAATTTTTGACAAAGATATGAGTTATAGTTATCATATTATTGATTTGTGAATCTTAAACAATAGTAATTTTATGAAATTTAATTTTTAAGAAAAAATATATAAGATTTAGAATAAATGTCTAGGTTGGAGATGAGCCAAAAGTGGTGGGAGTCGGGCCAATTCTGGCTGATTGACCAATGCTTGTCCATGTATGATTTATTAGATTACATTTCTGGTATATTTGCTTTCTCTACCTAGCAGTATAATTTTGAATAAACTTTTCCATCCATCGTAAGTGTAAACTGCACATGATCCTTATGATAACAAATTGTTATTCTTGGCACCAGACAACAGAATGAAACACTGATGTGATATTTGTAGAGGCATCTCCCTGTTACAGTGCGGATTGTGGACCCAAAAATATTGATCTCGCTCCAAAATTGCTAAATTGATTGCAACTCGGTTATAATTCGGTTTGCTTTCTTGAACCATAAAACCTGTATGGAACAGTTTCCCCTTTCTCTATATATTTTCTAATATATCTATAAAACTTGGAGTTTAATAGCATTTAACTTGAAATTTCAAGACATACTTATAAAACCAAGATAATGAAATGAAATCAAAAGTTTTTGGGTTTTTTTGTCCATTGTGTGTCACCCAAATCTGAGATTCACGTGTCATATGTTCCACATGACTGCGTCAGATATATTTTGAGGAACAGCTGGTACAGTTAGTTGATAAATGAATGTGCTTCAAATTTAGTTGGAGAATTAGACTTAATATTGAAAAAATAAGTGAGGGGGAAAAAAAAAAAATCTTATATTACACCTTTTAAAAACCAATAAAAAAAAAAAATTGTGTTATGACTAAGCTCTGTCAGTATCAAATAGTATATTTTTAATATCTTATTTCTTCAATATCATATGACTATCGCATTATTTATTTATGTTTTCGGAAAGATAAGCTGATCTCCCCTTAATGCTAGCATTTCTTTTGAAAATGAATCAATAAATTGATTTTGTTTTTTTTCTTGAAATTCTCAACGCATGTGATATGTCTGCTTGTTCATAAACCTCAGTAAGTCAGTAAAGGACAGTGCTTCTTCAAATGGGGGTGGGAGAAAAATGTGAATTGATACCATAGCAACTTGAACCTTACTTTCTATCTTGTAAATTGGTTACTAATTCTCAGTGACTCACGCATTTTGTTTTCTCAGTTATCACTCTTGATGCTTTTTTTTCTTTTTATCTACTTTTTTTTGTTTTTATCTACTACTTTACTAATGCCGTCAAAAAATGATGTCAGTACCTCACTATAATTTGAGAAATCTGTAGGTGTTTGTGTGTGTGTGTGTGTGTATGCACTAAGATAACTCGACAACTGACTATTGTACAAAGTCAGTTTTTTGCCAGATATGTTGGTCCTCGAACTGGACATTGCAGTGTCAAGTTTGAAGTTGTTTAATGGTTCTGGATAAGAGAGGTTTGCTTAATTTATGATAAAATTTCGTCTTGAAATGAATGTAGCTTTTTGCCTGGATACTATATTAGAGCATAGCCTATAGTCAAGATCAGTGGCATGTGAATAGAAATATCTGATTTGTTAAAGCAAGGGTTCCCCACTCTTTTTTTTGAACGGGGTGATTGAAAATATGGTTGACAAAGGGTTGGGGATTGTCAGTCATGGAATATAGACGATAAAAAATCAACTATGTTAATACTATTCTAAAAGGGTTTATTCAATATCAAGATTCTGGAAAATGAATGAGGAAAGCTGCAGCTGACTCCTATCATTTCAGATTGTGGCCCTGTGGTTGGGAACCACTTGATGAAAGGATCAGAACTCTGTATTTACTTTCAACTAGGCAACTATACAAACTTGAATTCTGAATTCTTAACAAACTATCTGCATGAAAAACATCAAACCCAATGGAACATATTAGTCAAAAATATTTCTTTGAAACCAATTAGTATTTAAAAGAGCTAGCTTATTCCCTGAGTTATTGTCTAACTCTAAGCGGTAAGTAGAATATACTGGTCTGGTTAGTCATTTAATAGAAACAGTCACATGATCGACATCTTTTTGGATCATCTTGTTTGGAATGATTAATGAATATTACTTTTCTTTCTGTTTTTGGGCAGTAATTTTCAAAAAATATGTATGAATACTAGCAAACATGTAACTACCCCCACTGAAACCTAGAGGTGGGGTTCAAAAACCAAAAAAAAGTTTTTTCTTCTCGACATTATGAGAAATAAATGTTTGAATTTTCAACTCCAGCTCCATTTGTGTGATCTGTATGTGCAGTACACACATACACACACATACATACATGTACACACACACTCACGCATACATACCTAGCCTTATTCATTAAAAACTGAAGAAAACTATGTTGAAAATTTTGGTTGATGGTTTCTGATACCAGTCTCTGCTTTTTTATCTCCCTATAGTGAACCTGTTTGAATTTCTATCGTTTCTGAAGTTATGCAGATTATTGCTGTATCCTTCGAAAGACTTGTCAGCCTTCCAAAATTGAGAAATATTTTTGTAAAATATGTCAAAAACTGTTTACATCTGTATTTATCATCTCAATTTTTCTCATTTTTCTCAGTTTAATTTATAAGAGAAACCATTTCCAGAAGACAAAATGTCCTAAAAAAATGTTTTTGAAGATCTTTGCTAAATTCCTTCAACAACTATAATCTCACTAGTTTACTTATGCTGTAAAAATATGATGGCAATATAGAATCACTGTAGCCACAATTACTGTCTGTCCGTCCCTGTGTTTATTTCAGTTTTCATGGTAACATTTCTTAGCCTAGAGTTTTAAAAATCTCCAGTAGCACCTTCTTTTCGTTATTTTGAAATTTGTCTTTTTCCCCTTGTTTTTAGGTTGTACTTGATTTATAATAATTATCCATTGTAAAATGGATACATGTATTTCACCATAACTGTAACATAGCATTTTGACATTCAGGCATGTGTGGAAAAGCTTGGTTGGAATGATTAAAAGATAAATATATATAGAGAGAGTATATGAGAGAGAGAGAGGGGGGAATGTTCAAATTTTATTTTGCTAAATTGAGAATTACAACCTTTTTTGTCCTACTGGTTCTGTTACTTCCATTCCTTTAAAATTGACAGTTCCAGTTGGTCAGCGCCTTAGTTCTCATCAAGTCATATATTGCTATATGTAACTTCGTATCACTGTCTGAAGAGTCAGGATGGGGTAGGTGGGTTAGTAAAGTCCTGGGTGAAAGATAAGAACTTTTAGAGAAGAGGTATTGTGAGAAAAATAGAGCAACTTGGCTACAATGATACATTTTTAGGCACAGGTTCTAATATCTAGTTATAATTAACCAAAAGTCTGTTCATCAGAGACAGCTTACTGTAGAAAGCACACAACATAACACCATGAACTTTTCTGTATACCAGTGTGACCTCAGGGAAGATAATGAATTAGTTTCTGAAAATTGCACTCCAAAATGTTTCTGTGAGTGTGGGTTTGATTTACCATGTAAATTTATGCTAAAAAAATCTCTGCCCAACAGAATTGATGTAGTTTGACGTAAAAAAATAGGGTAAGTTTCTTTTTTTTAAAAAAAATCAATTCTCAAAATTAGAAAGGGCTCATATTTCAAGGGGCTTTTTTTTTTTGTTACGACAAATTGCTTACTTGATAAAAAAGGAAGGAGCATTGGATCAAGTGGTTTATAGTATAATCATTGATAACAATGATTGATTTTGGGGAGATCAATCTATTATATTGCAGTTAACACTGAAATAGAAGAGATACCTCAATATTGCAAGCCATAAAGTTTGATTCTAGATCAATGTATTGCTTGAAAATACTAAAAAGATTTTTAAGGAATAGGATTTATTGAAATGGTACTCTTTTGTGATTTGGATTGAAGAAAAACTTGGAAAATTACCAAAAGTGCAAGGAAGTAACTTTAATCAAGGGGTACTCGATTTAACTTTGAAATTTCTTGAAAAGGAATTTGAGAGTTAAAAAGTTGTCCATAATAGAATGTAATCCAACAGTCACTGTAAAATCTTCATTAATAAGGATAAATTTTCCTTTTATGTCTTTACTGAAACTTTTGTTTCATTTGAAAGTATCAGGATGGATTCTGTTGAAATCATGAAGCTGTTAGATGATGTCAACCAAAATCGTTAACATAGATTACTTCAGTTTTTAGTGATTCCTGGCTATGTATGGATGTGTCAGCTATAAAGGCCACACAATGGAGGTAGAAGGCTGAAAATTTTAACATTCACTCCATATGTTGAGAGGAAACATTTTTTTTGTTTTTGGTTGAATCCCCCTCTCCTCTCCAATAAGTCTTTAGTGGAGGAGGCAGTTCAAATTAGAATGTAAGTGTATGCTAAGTTAGTCCCTTTTTTTGTGCCTGGTAATGTTTATGCTATTTCTTTTTTAAAATTCAAACTTTTTAGTGATCACTGCCTAACAAAAGGTGAGAAAGATGACTTATTCATTGATCATCCCTTTTCTAATATTTTTTTACTTGATCACCCCTAACAAGGTATGCTCCTAAAGGACATTGGCCACATGACATTTTCTACTTAGTGACTAAGCATACCTGTTTTTAAGAAAAAAAAAATTAATTTTCATTTCTCTAAAAGTTCATGCTCTTCATTTATATCACAGTGGCTTCATATTCATTCCATCCTGCTACTGTTATGAGAAATTTAAAGCTGTCTTGGTATTAATAAACTAACACGCATCAGTATTTTTTACAATTCCATTTGAAAAGACTTGTTAGCTCAGTAAATTATAAACTTTGTGGCTTACGTCTTGGATCCTCATCATCCTTTTACTACTTGAAAAAGGATCTTGAAATAATTTAGCTAAGCTATATCAAAAGAAAATAAAATCCTTTCAAGACTAATGTATCCGAGGTGCTTAATACCTAAATCGAAATGTCCTAGTATGCTTCTGAAAGAGACTTACTGTCACATGGATTATATACCTGGAGAGGGCTGGAGAATGAATTAGCAGAAATGTTGTGGCTACAATATCAGCAACATGAAGAATGAGTTCACTTGTATTTACCTTATTATATGCCTAACTGATAATATACAATAAATTCAAATGATTTACAGGTAATGCGTTCAGGTATTTGTTTCCAGGTATTTAATTCATTGAAAGACTGATGATGATTCGTATGTGACCATATTGGTTAATTGGTATGGTTTGGTAGTTTAAGTGCTGTCTCATATCAACAATGAGGTAAAACCTTGAAAATCAGACAGAAATTTGGCTCTGGTCTTATCTAAAAGATACCTCATCTATTTAGACACTATAGTCATTTTCTACATACCTTCTCAGTCGGGTTTCATTGATTGCAACTGAGTGTTACTGTAATTTAATACCTAAGATATTAATCGTCACTTGTTCCTTTTGATCTCTGTTGTGCAACATACTTGGCCCCCCTGTTAACAAAGCTGAAATTTACTCTGCTGTGACCATGAATGTGTAATGCCTTCTAATTTTAGGATAATTGCTGATAGCGTTTCTTATAAGTAATTCTTGAATTAACTAGAAAGCACTAGGCACATACCTCTCCTAATTCTGTACACTAACTAAAAACTGAATGAGATGAAACATCAAAAAAGCATGGGAGAAAAAAATTAAAAATACAAATATTGAGTTACTTCTCTTGGAATTTACGTTTAGCCTATTTATTACCTATTTGTTTGTTTATTATCTCTTTTCCTGCAAAATGATAATATATCTCAATTGAGAATGAATCTCTGGAAGCAACCCAAAATTTAATCACTTCCTCTGTAACCCATGGCTCACTATTCCATGAAATCCATTGAGAACTTTTGCTGATATTTTGAGGAAAAACAGTCAGCCAGCCAGCCAGCCAGATTGACAGACGCAAATGAATGTGTATATATATATATATAATATATATATATATATATATAATATATATATATATATATATATATATATATATATATATAATATATATATATATATAATATATATGATTATAAATTGTGTCATATCATAGAGAATCTCTCATTTGATATGATCTCCTGTCATTACATGGTAAATATATCACTTGGCCTAGACAACATAAATAGAATAAACAATAAGAGAAAAATAACTGCATGAATCCTGCAATCAAAACTGTGTTTACCTCTCTCTCCAAATATCCTGTAGTTAAGTTGATTTTTAAAAACATTTCTAGATGATTAAAAATCATATCTGGCTGTATTATTCATCAACCTTGCTGATTGATCTGGCTTCTTCTTAACCCAACTCAAATTGTGTGAGAGTTGGTGTCCAACATCAATCCATCCCATAATAACTATGCCTTAGTAATTTGTCAGATTTTCTGAAGAGGAGTTGATATTTATCCTCCACATTTCTAGTTGAGGATTAGTTATTGCATTGCTTTCTATGCATTCAAGTTACCATTTGATCTTTCTGCTAGAATACTGATTGTGGGTGATTGTGCATCTGTAGCATTTGAACTGTCTGTGGATCTGTGGACTCATACACTGTTGTGTAATGCCTTTCATGAATTTCCACCTTTAAATCAATGCTTATGTATCTTTCATTTATTTTCTCTGTTTGAACTGTTCAAACATTTGAAATCCAATTAGAAAATGTCTCTATATTGAATTAGATAAAGTTTTTACCATTTATTTTTTTTATTAACACACACACACACATATATACATTACTTTGAAACACTGTTTGAAATGATTTCCTGTTATCATATGGTGAATGTGTCATTTGGCCTAGACAGCATAAATAGAATAAACAATTAAAGAAAATGGTGCTGCTGCCTGATGCACTAATGAGAAATTATTTCTAGTAGGATTTCAGAGTAATATAGCACATATATAATTATCTCTGTTGGATTATATATCCATTTCTTAATAATATAATTGTCTGTGTTGAGAAACAAATAAAGCAGTATAGACTGTGAATGAACAAAATGAGAATCTGGAGTTAAAGCAGTTATCTTGGCCTTTGCATTACTGGCAGCTGTTTCGCTCAATGGTAAGAACAGTGCTACGTTGGAGTAGATATCTTATCAGTCGCTGGTTTGATTCATGCTTAGGCTCCATTCATTTCAATTGTTTAATATATCTATGCTGTCTAGGCTAAGTGATATGTTCACCATTTAATAATGAGGGATTATTTCTAGTAGAATTTCAGAGTAATATAGCATATATATAATTATCTCGGTCAGATTATATATCCATTTCTTATATATATAATATGTACTTTAGAGAGTGATACAGACTCGGGAGTGAAGTTTTTGGTGGTAAGGTTTATTAATCCTTATATGTCAATAGTCCATACATGTTTCGGTATTCTTCCCATCATCAGTGGTGTGTGCTGTGTGAGTGTGAATTAAAATATATATATATATATATATATATATATATATATATATATAAATATATATATATATATATATATATATATATATAATCTCATGGAATCTGCACTGTAATTTCATTTCATGCTTCTTTGCAATTATCAGGTGAGTTTTTATTATTATACTTGCTCTATTTTGAAAAAAATCTAAATAATAATAAAAGTGCTCAATATTGCTCCAAAACGTGCGGATATTACACAATTATAATAAAGGTCCTATACAAACTGCATACGCCTGTTCTATCTGAACTGGAATAGTTTATCCCTCTCTCTCTCTCTCCCTCTCCCTCTCTCTCTCTCTCCCTCTCTCTCTCTCTCTCTATATATATATATATATATATATATATATATATATATATATATATATATATACACACACACATTCATACATATATACACACATACACACACACATACTCACTTTAGACCCTCTTATTAATGAAGTAGGGGTGCAGTTGCCTGTTAATACTGATTGTCTGGGTACTACCAAATCCTGTATAAACTCACTTGAAATAGTTAAAAGAAAGAGAAATAGCCTGAATGCATACATAGCACATTATATAGATATGATTAACATTGTAAGAGAATGTAAAATGACTATAGATAGAGGAAATAAGACTAATTTTATCTACTTTGTTTTTAGTCTTAAGTACATCCAACACCATTTGTTTCTTCACACTGTAGCACATTTGCGCAACACTAGCACTCTTAAACTTCTTTATCGGATGTAATTTTTGAAAAACTGATTACACTTCACGTTTCTTTGTAATACCATCACCACCTCTTTGTTTGGAAGCCATTATAAGTGATAATGTAAGAAAACAATAAATTCAAGGGCCATGAAGGATGTGAATTAGTAAAACACTGTCTCCCCCCAAGGGTGTAAATGAAAAATGGTGGGATGAGAGTCAGGAACAGGGTTACTTGATTACTTTATAAAGTCAGGCATGGATATTTCAGTGATTGGACAAAATTAGGCAGAGTGAACAGGCTTTTGAAATTATGAAGAAATATTTCTGTATGTATTATGAATTGTTTCAACTGAGTCTCACCTTTATACTTCCATAATTTTTTTTTTATTTCATTTTATTTTTTTTTTGAGGGAAAGTAACTTTATCGGGGAAGCAAATTGTGTAAGTGTGGTTATTTTGATCCTAATATACTTTATATTGTAATTTAAATGAATCAACTTTTATATCTTTTTACTTTGTGATGAAATAAAAATTAATGATGAAATCTGATTAATGAACCTGTACTATATCCTTCTGGAGGATG
This sequence comes from Thysanoteuthis rhombus, assembly GCA_963457665.1. Classification (NCBI taxonomy): domain Eukaryota; kingdom Metazoa; phylum Mollusca; class Cephalopoda; order Oegopsida; family Thysanoteuthidae; genus Thysanoteuthis; species Thysanoteuthis major. The sequence goes on from OY735213.1 coordinate 48,581,936, forward strand.
GTTCGTATACAGAGATTTTGATTATGGAAATATTAATCTGGATTTGTATGGGGCGTAAAATTCTTGGATGTCTGATCGATTTAAATTCTCATTAGACACACATACACACACACACACACACACACACACACATGAAGTCGGACATAATGTCCAAGATCAGATATATCTTGCACCTCTGCTCAGGAAGCAGTGTTGTGTCTACCGATCAGCAGTTTCAAATATTCCAGATATTTTCCTTCTTTGACAAAATATTCAAAATGAACAGATCTTGTCTGAAATTCAGTGAATAAAGTTCTATTGATGAAAGGATTTATAGTATATATCCTTTTGGAGTATGAACAGCCAGTGGCAAAAAACATGGATTTCTATTTCATGCATCAGCTTAGTGATCCTTGCAAGTCTCAAGTCTCAAGACCAGGACTTAATTCTTACAATTTTCTATGAATTTGTCCTAATGGACTTGGCTTATACTGTGAATCAAGCCTGGACTTTCTACATGAGTCAGGTGTGCTGACCATTACACTATCCAAAAGGATCTTCTCTGCTTTATTGAAATAAAAGAACACAATTTCTTTAATCTTTGCCACTTGAAAGAGAGAAAAAAAGTTTGATATACTTTAATTCATAGATTTTTTTCTTTTTTTTTCCTCTGTATATAGATGTCCATGTTTCATTTATAAATTGTACTTAATATGGATACAGAACTCCCTCAATGAAATTGTTGAGGCTGAAAAAGAATTTACCAGCAACTTTAAACAAAGAAGAATGGAACTAATGTCTATTTACGATGAGTTTACTATTCGAGAAAAAAAAAACTGATGAGAATATAGTGACAAAATAAAAAAAGAATTAAACAGTATTATTATTAAATGAAAATGCTTTTTTGAACTTCTTAAACTATTTACATTAGAATTAATTATTCAACATCAAAATATACATTCATTCATTTTTTTTTTTTTTAAAAATGTGTGAAACTTGACGAAATTTTACCGAAGAACATCTCACCAGGCACATTTTATTTACCCCCCCCCCAATCTTTTCAGCAGGTAACTCCAAAAATTGCCCTATCAATTTATTTTCTATCCCGTAAGATATAAACTTATCAAAGTTATTGTATAATTGTAAATGATACCTCAAATCATAAATCCTAAACTTTGACTGACAGTATGAGGACTTTCTTTCTTTCTTGAATACTGCCTTTTTAATTATATATCTAGAAACTGTAAATGGCACTGTGAAACTCCACACGCCCCTTGTCTGCATTTAACTGACTAATATATACTCAGCATTTGGTGGGAGGACACCATTTCAACCGTTAGAATTTGAAACATCACTGTTTTTCTTTATATTGGGTAAACAATGATGGTACCTAACCTGTTCTTGTCTTCTCTTCACAAGTCTAGTGTTTGCTATAGGGAAAAAATTCAACATTCTCGACTAGTTATAGATGAAAAAATTCATTGATATTTTCAAGAAGTGGGCTGGATGTATTTTTAATTGCACAATGGTTGCCTTTAAATGGAAGAGTCCATTGTTACAGTGAGAGTAACAAGAAAAAAATTCACATTGTTCATCATATTATTTTCAGAACTTTTATTCTCCTGCTCTTCTTGTAGTGTATAGAACAGGGTTCTTCAAACTTTTTTGATTGATGCCCAGTTTAATTTTATCAGACATATAACTAACAATCTTTTTCATCTCACAGAGAGGGTATAAACTTGATACAACTAAGAAAAAGACCACTTCACACTCACCTTGAGGTTCAAATGAGACTAATCTCAGGTTCATTTCAAAGCTGATAATGAGTAAAAAGCACTCACCATACTGTAGATGTATGAATTCTCTTATCTACGACTCTTTTCCTTCCCCTCTTGTCTTATTAAACCTTTGTCGTCATTTTTCAACCAAACCAAAGGTCCTAATACTGTTTTGATTTAACAATTTAACCTGAATTATTGATTGCAAAAGTAATAAGAAGATTATTAGATACATATTCATATTTAAAATCTTAATTATTTTATGGTCACCTGTATTTTCCTCACTTTCTCTTTGATTATGCATATTTGAAAAAAAAAAAGAAAAAAAGGAGAGTTATTGATGAAAATCCGAATGAGTCTCCATAGCGACAGCTATCTAAGACGAATGACGTCACACAGATCGTTTGCCACAAATTCAGCCAAAACATCTGGTAGTGCATGTTAGTAGACTATATTCGTTATCTCTTCTTGGTAGTCATTCTTTCTCTTCATTCAAAATCCCCCCCCCGGATGATAATTGCTCCTCATCTATTTATTCATTATTTCATTCATTGTGAACCTTTGACCCAGTCAGCAAGACCTTGTGACTCATTGATAGGTTTGGACTCTTTCTTTCAAGGAACCTGATAAAGAATAATGATTGATCCTTTTATCAAATTTTTTTCTCTGTCATGATATTTTTTCTTGTTTTTTATTAAGAAAAGTTCAATGTCCATTCTTTTTATAGATGTCTTATTACCCTCCTGTATTCTGATGATATACTTTTTTAGATAACCTTGTTACATAATGAAGAATAATGGTATGGGGATTTTTTTTGCCGATGTACCATTCTGGTGGTACCACGGCTGCAGCATTGGAGGGAATGGAAGATGTAAGACTCTTGTTGGAATTCAAAATTGAAACTTTGTTTTTTTTTCTTTGACTGACCAAAAATACTTTGATAGCTTTCGTTTTGAAGACCAAACAAAATCTTCACTCGCAGAGAGAGAGAGAGAGAGAGAGAGAGAGAGAGAGCAAGAGCGAGAGCGAGCTAGTCGAGAGAGAGCGGGAGAAAGTGAGATTTCAATGTCTTTCTACTGCCAGGGGCCAGTAGACCACACATCTGTCTACACCCAGCTATTCTGGTACTTTGGTATCTAATGTTATCTATCTGCCTGATGACCAACCTCTGGTCTCCTTTTTAAAGGCAGGGGTCTCTCTTCTTTTGCTCTTTATTCAATAAATTTATTTACCCTCTTTTTACCTGATACTGGAACCAAATGATCATCTACCCTCTTCTCTTCTATTTTCCTCCTGCTTTCTTTTGTTTTTCATGCAACTAAACTTTCAATCTATCTTCCTTACTTCTGCCTTTGAAATCCCTATACACTGTTTTTTTGTTTTTTTTATCAACCCCCTTTCACATTTTTTTTCTCCTTATGTCTTTTTAATTAAGTGGCTGTGACTGGCTATCTATATGCAGGGAGTGTGGGATTGGGGTTCCAAGTGACCAGGCTTTATCTTGTCAATGAATCAGCTGAAAAGGCTTCCTCTGTAACTTATCTTATCTTTGACTAAGTATTTTAGTATACTAAGTATAAAAGTATCTTCAACAAAAAATGCTATTAAAAATAGAATTATGAAATATTCGATTAAAGAGTCCCCACCAGTCCTCGTATTGTTACAATAACATTTGAAAATATCAGCTATGTAATAGACTAGTAGTCAATGAAATAATTGAATACATTCTCAGTTTGATTTTTAGTATATGAATGTTTAAAATTCTATCTTTTGTAGAATACTTTTGTTTTTCTATTGGCATAATTATTGCTGGCACTTGGGGCAAAAAATCTTTTGTTTAACAACTGTTGATGTACACACTAAAGTAAGGTCAAAATTTTTTGAATTACTTGCTGTGCACAGACTACTCTTTTTTCAAAAAACTTTTATGTTCTGAGACCTAATTCATGTTGCTTAACACCAAGAAGTTTCATCGACCGACTGACTTCTCTTTGTTATACACCACAGGAATCATGATAAGGGCCAGCAAAAGGAAAACAAGAACATTTAGGCAACATTTGGAATCCCCCCACCCCTGGTTGTATTCTAACAATTTTCTGTTACTGTGTGCCCCTTGACCTTTGTGTTCTAGGCGACCGGCTCTATTTGCTCTGATTATAATGTTTGTTGATACAAAATCTTTTTCATTGATTTGTAAGAATAAGAAAATCCTTCTTCATTCATTAGTGGAATTTGAAGAAATGTCCAAGACTTAAAATTTTCAGGATCAATCTGAAGAAAAATAGAAATGACTTCATTTTTTAATAGAATGTGAGTTTCATATTGTCTCAACACAATGAAAATTCTTTCAAAGACTCAAGGATGTATTTCTTTGGTTTTATATATTGCTAAAACACTGTCGTTATTTAAAAAGTATCAACCTTTAGAACACAGTAGGTGGCTTTGTTTTGTTCTCTAAGTGAAAATTTTGTCCTACTACATAACTTTAACCTTTAGCACTTTGCAGGAGATTCTGTTTGCCAAATGATCTTGTGCTTGAATGTTGTGATTGTATTGTCCTTTCAATTTCATGTTTATTTCAGTTATGCATGAACGGACACAAAGTTGCAGACTTTCAAAGTTACTAAGTGCACACACTCTAGATAAAGAATGCAGAGTAATAAATGTTAAATCAGTTATGATAATTTCTTCATAATCCTGGAGTACATACTTGAGTGATATTACATAAAGGGTTATGGGGTTTGTTTGAAGTACTCTTTAGTTCGACTTTCTAAGAAAAAATATTTTACTTTTAATTTTCCTTTACCCTTCTTTATTTGTGGTAATAATTCATAATCCAGTTAACAATCTCCAGTAAAAAATTAATGATGCCCTAAATTTCTCCCATTAGGGCACTTATTTATAATTTCTTTCTTTTTCTTTTCTTTACAAAAAGCCATAGAGATTCATACAATAGCTCTGGCATTTTTTAACTAACGAGAAATGTAGGGCTTTTACTATTGTAGCTGGTTCTCTGGGACATAAATATTTTTGTTTCCTGCCAAGAAAAGCTTCTACAGCAATAACATGAAGAGTGCAGGATGGTTAAGGTATTGCTGTACAAATAAGTAAAGATTGAAGAAAAAACACATCACATTACCTGCTTGGTTGCGTTAAGTTAAAACTCCCTTACTCCATTAAAATCAATAAAGGTAAACAAAACAGAATTCATTCCTCCATGCAATATTATTCTGAAACCATGGGTCTCATTTCAACTTCTTAATCAATAGTTCTTGTAAATGGGATTTGCTAACTTGGGCTAAGCAAGTCAATCTAAGTTGGGCTTTAGAAGTGAATTCATCATCAGTTTTTATGTACATCACTGTTATTCATGCATGACATCAGTCATTTTTCTTTTTGTCATTGTCGTCTGAGAAAATAAAGTCAAAATTGAATAGTAAGAGTTTGGTAAAAAAAAATTGAAGAGAACCTACCTGGCCTCATGGTTGATCTGCTACTAATGTCAAAAGTAAGAAACAAAGGAAAGTCCTACTCAGCCTGATGGTTAATTTGACACTGACCTCAAAAGCAAAGAAAAAAATATGTTTTGCTCCCGGTTGGATTTGATCTCCAAATCTACGGAATGCCCTACACAGAGGCACTACTGAAAATTGAAATTTATTTCTAAGCATAAATAACATGGTCAGACAATTACCTCAAAATGTTTCTATTGGGACTTATTTAATCAAGATATGTTCAAAATCTACTATATCATGAATACTAGCATTAACAGTAAGAAAATACCAGATGCAAGATGGAAGGATGTGATAGAAAGATTTACAAGTAAGACATGGCAAAGTTCAGTGCAGTCGCAGTTGTCATGGAAGGAGATGAAAAAGACCTTTGTCCAACAGTGATCTTGTAATGGCAGATGCTATTATAGTGATGAATGATTAATATAGCATTAACTTGACCCCCCCCCCCAAAAAAAAAGAAAAGAACTTCAGATTTTCAGTCAGTAGCTTCATATTTTAATCATTAAATGACACTTGTAAATGTAATAGAAAAATCTTTTGAAATTTTTCTTAACCTTCATAGTCCATTTTTGGACAAAGGCCTTACCCTGCCACAATGGCTTATGACATTATTGTGAAGTGAACACAAAGTCTCAGCTGGTGTCCCAACTTGGCTCACCAATCCCATTCTTTGCACAGTTCACCATTTGGCCACTCACACCTCCTGGCTGGAGACTTAGAGAAACCAAAAAGATATAGGCCTGCTGTTAAGAGTACAAAGAATTTTCCACTCGCCCTGCCTCAACTGAAAAACTGTGCCAAAAAATAAACTACCTGTTAATAAATGAATAATTGTAACATTGAGAAAGCCAAAAACTTAATTATTGTAATTCATAGAGAGAGAGAAAGAGAGACTGACGGTTTGGTTTGAAAAGAAAGATATTGGCCTGAGGAGCCTGAGGATGAGATCATGCATAAAAGCAACACATGGTTAACACCCGGGAGCAAAAAAGTACATGGTGGTCCAGAGAATATAATGTTTATGTCTTAAACTTCAGCTTCTTTAACTCAAGACTTATTTTTATTCTGATTGAGTAAATATGGGGTGGGGGGTGGGAAGAGACAGAGTAACAAAGCTGCAGATCTGAGAAGGAGTAATCAAACATGACAGCTCGTTGTTTATACACCTATATTGCCATGATATTTACAACTTCATCCCTAACTGTTGTAAATACTTTCTGATGACCAGCTGTACTGTTTTGGTGCGGATGGAAAGAGAACTCTGTACTGTTTAGGTGCAGATGAAGAGAGAGAAATAGAAAAAAAATAGAGAAGGTGGAAACAGGATTTTATTTGTTTGCAGTTTTAGTTGTGTTGTATTGGTTCTGTGCCAGTAACTTGTTCTTGTTTTTGTGAAAAGGTGCCAAAGTTGCTGAGAAAATCCATCATCAATTGAGGGCTTTTGCTATTCGGATGGAATCTTGAATGAAGTGTCAACTTTTCTTATAATTTAATTGTACCCATTCCCTTAAAACTCCTTATTTTGTTTAGTTTATAATAGAATTATAACAAGCAATGCTTGGAAATTTCTTTTGAAGGTATATGATGTGGTGTGGCTTAACATTAAAATCATCCATGTATAAAAGTAGCAATGTGTGTTTGTACAGTAACAGTCGCAACTGACGTAATGAAATAGAATTTTGTCCTGATGACATAGTATAAATGCTGAATTTAAAGAATGATACGAACACAAAGAGTGATAGAAACAAAATTAAAAAGATTGTTTCTGGTCAACAGAATACTATTCTTCGAACACATTGAAATTTTGACCATTTGGTGAATAATTTTTTTTTTCTTTTTTTTTCTTTCTTGATTCACAGTAGAGTCTCACTCTTTTTTAATCAATTTGCTGAAGAGTCACTCAATTTTTTTTTTGTTATTTTTTGAAGATTTTGTACTGTCAGTTATAAGTGATTTATGAATTTAAGAGTTATTAATGCTGCAACATTCCTATTGTGCCAAGCGATACTTGCATGTGTAGAGGAATATTTTTGAATTTTGCAAAATCAATTCCTACAAGATATAATGATAAATCGGGTCTCGTTGTATAATGCAAACACACAATACATTTCTATATAGCATAGCATGTTATAAGACATCTGTGTTGTAGTTATACCCCTGCTAATGAAGTTGGAAGAGGTATTCACTTTGTTTTTCAACACAATATCTTCAGAAGTTTTCAATGAATTTCAAGAATGGTGTATATCCAGTAACTTTTGTTTCTATTGAGGGATATTTTTCATATGTTATGGAGAGGTGAAGAATAGTCTGAATTATGGAAATTTAAACAGTCACTACCCTCTCTCCATTCATCGTAGCTATAAATGAACTGATTTTCTTTCAGTTTTCATGTCGAAAAAAGTATGCACTCTCTGAGTGCTTTCTAGTTTCTTTATGAAATACGTAACTTGCAACATCTGTTTCATGAGGATTTGTTCAAATCGATTTTACCAGTGTATAATTTCTATGACTAATAGAAAAAAAATGATTGAATGTAAACAAGATTATTTTTAAGAGTTTCTTGCCTCTATTTGCTCCTTTAATTTTTAACTGCAACATAAGCTGACCATTCTAAGAAAGGGAAAAATTTCATGTTAAGACTAGATCCAAATAGGTTAACTGCGTTTGTTAGGAATTGAGTGATAGTGATTAAAGAGAAAACTCGATTGGAACAAAATATCTCTGAATTTTTGAGATGAGGTATTATTATTATTTCTATTAATATTCGGACCATCCTCATCTAGGTTGTTTTTCATACAACGTTTCGTCCGTTGTACTCTACGGCCTTCATCAGGTATCATCTGGTAGGTATGGGGAAGTAACGTAGAGTACAACGGCTGAAACGTTGTATGATGAGGATGGTCCGAATATTAATAGAAATGGAACAAAATAGTTTTGTTGCAGAAACAGTTGTTGACAAAAATTGTACATACAATGCTGCAGTTTTTAAATAGTCTGTTCTTTTTCTCGTGTTTTAAAAAAAATTTTACTGCTAAATCAAAAATGAAGAATTGCGGGTAGATTTCATGTGTATTTATGTGTGTGTATATATATATTTCATGTGTATGTATGTATGTATGTATGTGTGTGTGTATATATATATATATATATATATATATATATATATATATATATATATATATACTCATGTGTGTGGGTGTGTTGATGAAAACAATGAAGGTGAAGAGAAAAACTTGAGATGGGTGTTATATCTTGGAATTTTTTATTATTCTGTGGGCATGTTTCAATGCTTTTCAACGGGTCCTGCCATCTTCCTTAGAGGAAATATATTTTCATTTTTTATCAATGAAAGGATTTTAAAAAAAGCAAAAAAAACACTTCTCCTGAGAAATGACCGTTTTAGCCCCTCTCCTCTCACTGCCCTTCTTATCTAGGACAAGCCAAACTCTGACAGAGACAGGAAACGAACACACTCTCACAGACCCATCTCATTTGAAACCAAATGTTAATCTCATCTACATAGCTACAAACACCTACCACTCCTACTAAACAACCAAACAACACAGAAATATCCATATTTCTCTTCTCAGCATCCAAACATACAAACAGCAAAATTTTCTGTGAACCGTTGCAAATATTTTCTCAGAGAAAGATGTCTGGCTCTTGTTGAAATGCATCGAAACATGCCCACCGGATAAAAAATTTTGAGTTGTGACAAACAATCTTTTGATTGTTTTCATCACTATTCTGTTGGATCACTCCACATCCACAGTACAAACATATATTATATATATATGTATATATAGCACTTATGAATTACTTCTCTTTCAGAGTTCTTGAAGTGTTTTGATTTAGAGAACCAATAACACTGGTCAACGATTAAATTTTCATCAGGCATGTGTATTCAAAAATGTAATCCATTCTCTTGTATCACATCTAGTTTCCATGATGATGTGAGCTGTATTTTACCATATAATCCCTATAGACCACCTTAGGGGATCCAAAACTCGAAATCTTTTGTTTATTCCTCTGCATAGTATCTTCTTTGTATACCTCATACATGGTAATTTTGATTTTCTGCTTTGAAGTGTTCTAACTGATACAAATCTTGTTTTCATTTAACCTTCGCCTGTGTTGCCTTATATACAATAGAACTGAAAACAGATGTGATAGTGAAATAGACTCAGATCTCGTAATTAGTGTTGAAAATTGGTCTTGAAGAGTTGTACTGCTACTTTGATGAGAAAAAAAAAAGTTCAATTTGATGACCAGTGCAATTACCATCAAATGTCATCAGGTACAAAGGGTGAAAAAAAAATGAACTGCATTACATGCGTAAAGATTGGTTGCCTCTTTTTTTTTGGTTATTACTTTCTTTTCCTATCTGAATGGTCTGGTTCAGAAACTTCAAGTTATTTATTCTTCCAACAGGTTCACTTATCCAGATTTACCTCTCACATGAGATCGTTTAAGAATCAACGCAATTCAGCTATCAAACCAACAATTAATGATATATCAATTAATAAATTTTTGTTAGTTTGCCAAAGTTTACCTCTTACAACCAAGAATTTTATCCTCTTCGGTGGATTTACCCTAGGTTAAGAAGTACTGTTCTAGTTGGTATATAATGATGTATTCAATAAAAGATAAAAGGCTGATTACTTTTTGTGTGCATGTTTTGTGTAAATATGGCTGATAAGTTAAAATAAAAAGAATATCAAGAAATTTATATTTTTTTCATCTTGGTTCACTTCTAAATTCTAAATAAATGCTCTTTGGATGGATATCTCTGTTGAATGATTATCTAAGAAGTTGTTTTGGTATTTGCGTGGACTTATTTTTGTCTTATCTTATGGTATGTGGTTTATTTATATGATGCATGGATATTTGTGCTTCCTTAAGTTTTTATTTAATTATGGACTATGACAACATGTATATATTAAAGGCAATACAGGTTTCTATGTCTATCTGAAATTAGTGATCCTTTAAAAAAGTTTTGTAAGCTGAAAAGTGTAGAAGCTATTACCATTAATTTATGTGGTGGAAATGTTTTTGGACATTTCCAGATCTATAAAATGGTGATAACAGTATATTAGGTTGAGTTGGCAGAGATTGGGATAGTGGTGGGGGATACCAGTTGAGTGATCTTTTTCCTAAAAAATAGAAGGTATGTAAATAGATACATTTAACTCTTAAATTCATATTAAGAAATCTAAATTTCAAGGGAAATAACTACTGATTAAACTTACCTTCCTTTGACTCTTGACTGAATTTTATAAGATTTTTTCTTCAATTCTATTCATAAAAGAGCTCCATTATTTTTCATTCTATGTACTGGAAATGATCAATGTGATTAAATCAGTACAGAGGAGAGCAACAAATGTGATCCTGGAATATTGAAAAAAAAAAGCTTATGAAGAAGAGAAATAGATCACTGAACTTACCATCACTCAGATACAGGAGATTGAGGATGGACATGATTGTAACATTTAAAATCATTTTGAAATATTTGAAACAGCATGTGCACCGAGGAAAAGAAACCAGTACGAGGGACAAGCAAAAAATCACTCATGATGAAGATCTGTGAAATAGAGCTAAGAAGAAACAGCTTCACTCGATGCATAGTGCCAATTTGGACCAGCCTCCCATAAGATATAGTAACAGCACCAAGTGTGGACAGATTTAAGGAGAGGATGGATGAGCTATGGAAGAATCAGGCCTTTTTTTCTGACCACGAAGCTACAATTACCAGCGTCTTAAATAAAGGAGTGGCCCACCCCAGCGGAAAGGACAAGTCCTTAGAGCTGGTGTAAAAGTCTTATCTAATCTCAGTTGTATTCACAGAAGAGTTTCACTGTTTATAGGAGTGGTATTCAGTGGTTTATGAATTTAAGAGTTATTTACTCTTATGAATATATAAAGGTGTATTAAAAAAACACGCACAAGATACATTTCATAACTTGGAAAATTACCTACCTGATTTATCTATGACATTCACAGATACACAGAAAAATGTTGATGTGTTACAAGTATTTTCCACAGTTATATCTCTAAAGATGCTCTAATATCAGTCAAGTAAGATGTAATCATCAGTTACCCCATATGAAAGGTTTAATTAATCATTGCCCTCTTCTGTATATAATATTAATTGCTTGGTAATTTGTAAGCTTTTCCTACACACATACAAGAGGTATTCCGTTAAATGAGGGTAGCCTGTTGATTAACATAGAAAAAACACTTTCCACTCTAAATTTTTACTCTTCTAGCTCTAGTGATGTGTTTATGTCTAGACCATGTAGACTATTTATAGACTTTGTGTGGGTACTTGACTTTTTGTCTGATTCAATTGACTATTGAACAAAGGTTCTTGATGAGTCTGTTGCCTACCAGCTGCTTCTACAGCTTTCTAACAAAATCACTGATTTTATCTCTGTATCTTTGTTATTGCTACATAAAGGAGGATTCTTAGCTATCATTACGCAATCGGCATCTAATGTTTTTTTTTAATGTTTTATTTTTTATTTCCTTTCCAGACATGCTTTGCTCTTCAAACGTGTGTTTTCTATTTTTAATTTTCATGTTATCATTGTTCCAATAGATTCTCATTCATTCCTTGTTATAACCCTAATCTTTTGTCTTTCCAGAGCTCTTTCGATCACAACCATCATAATTAGTAAAAATAGCAAGGTTGTGTGACCTTTGTTATTACAGCAATACCTTGAATAGTGTGGTTTTGATGTAGTACAGTTGAATTATTGTTATGCAAATTAACGTAACTAAGTATAAGCTGAAGAGAAATATGTATAATAAATAATAAGGCCTTGAACAGTGCAGAATTATTTGGACGAATAATTCTACTCTAATCAAGGTATTTGTACTTCATATTTTAATTCATAGAATTTTTCAGGCGATTAGACTTGTTATTTTTCGTTGTTCTCACATTTCAACTGATCCATTCTCCAACCACCTCCAAGTGTACCATCCACTTAAAATTGACGGAACTTTTTTTCTGGTAGTGTTAAGTAAAAACAAATTTTTGGGTTAATTTTAAGCGACGCATGTAACATAGATTGCAGATGTTTGTAACTCCTTCCTTTGTTAAACTAAGACTTCTATATTATGTCCCTGTTGAGCAGCGAAAGCCAGACCGTGTTGAAATCCACACGGGTCTGTCATGCATTTGTGTTGATGAATGTTGTTTTTTTGAGTTTTCCCACTCTCCTGTGGTGTTCTGTCTATTCTGATTTCTTCCAAGTCATCCTTTGAATGTGGGAATAACAAAAAGAATAAGTTCAATTGTTCCAAAAATCTCTTTGAATGTTAATGACTGTTCTCAAAATTAGAGATGATTTAAATTTTCATACTTGATTCCCTACTGTTCATGGTCTCTTCAGTTTGAATATGCAATTTGTATGCCTCCCTGTTACAGATGCAATACATGTATCATATTACCCAAGTATTAGTTCTTGTGTCTAAAGAAAATGGAGTAAAAGGTAAAACACTGGTTGAAACACTGTACCATTCAAACGTGTCATTATGAATCTTAACATTTATTGTAAGAGTGTTGTAATCCTTCATGTTAACCTATAATTTCTTCACACGACTGATAAATTGATTGGGATAAGAGGTCCACAAAATAAACTCATGAAAGGACTGGAAGTTCGAGGCTGGCATGTAAGGTGGTACAGGCCTCCGTCGTAGAAAATGTTCTGTGATATAATTTGGGTGGATGGTGGCTTTGACAATATTAGACTAGCTCCGAAAGAGCTAGACTGGCAGCACAGTTTATCGCAGCTTGATCATAACCTGGTTGGCTTTCTCGGACCCAAACAGCTGCTTTAAAATTTGGGACACCTGTACTTAATTTTTTTTTCACTCTCAGTCAAGTACCATCTTTCATAAACCATCCGAAACCTGACTGTTACCTTACTAGAACAGTTGCAACTCTTCAACTTGTCAATCTTGGGACCTGGCCATTGCTGGACAGCATAGAATTTACCGATATCTATAAAATATCTAGAAAATTTTTCAAGAATCCAAGTCTCATTGAAGATATCTGTTTGGATGTGAAGTATCTGAACACAATTTTCTTCATCTAAAAGCATCAAAAAATATCTAGATCTGGATGCATGATATCCAAAATGGCAACACTGATTATTCGTCTGTCTGTTTTGGGAAGGGAGGTAACAAAATATAGGGAGGGCTACATTTCGCCCCCCCCCTCTTATCTCTCAACTCAGACTTTACTACCCAACCCGCGTCCGCCTCTAATGTTTGGCTCAGCTTCAATTTTAAGTTTCTTCTTCTTTTAATTAAAAGAAAATAAATCCTTTATTTTGTTTGAAATTAATACATTTACACTAAAATATATATTTATATAATTTATCCATACGTGAATAATCCTGTCATCTTTTGTTGAAGTTTTTTTTATATAAAAAAGCATGTACTTTATCTTTTTTCTTTCATCTATTTTTCTAAATAAAATTAATGTTATTATTTCTCAAAAACTACTTACACTCCCCATGTTTTCTCTTACATAACATTTTGTCTTGAAACTGAATGTACGATGATCACCCTTTAAAAGTTGAAACATGAAAAAAAAACCCCTAAAATTAGAACACTTGAATCCTCAATTACCTAAATAAATAAATTTGCTTCGTATTTTTAGGTGCCAATCCATACATAAATAGCCTTGTCATTTTTGATGGGCATATAATGGTTTTTAATTTAATTTATATAAATTTTATTGTGATAAATACAAAATTATTATGCTTTCTTAAACTTTCTGATTAGTTGTATTTGAAATAATATATAAGATTTGTAGAAAAGAAATTAATGAATGCAAATCTAATTTTATGCTAAAATGAACATAGTAAGTTGTTAAATCTAGAATTCTTTGAATTGGTTTCAACCCACAGTTGGGCTTTTATACATTTGGTTCAATGAATCAGTTTGAAAACCACTGAAATAATGGCTCAAACTGTGGTTTGGAACTGAATTGCAGAACTCTCGTAGTTGATCCACAAACTTATGATAACAGATCAAAATTTGTCTGACCAAGGGAGTTGTTTGATCACAGTGCTATATAAAAGTACAATATCTCGTTCAATGCTGTAAAAGTTGGCTGACACAACCAACAGAAGATCAAGAAAACTGTTAGTGAACATGGGAAGACTTCATAGCTTGATAAATCTAGCATATCAACATAGATGCGTTATGACCCCATAACACTGCAATGTGATTTTTGTGTCTGGGTAGTGGGTGTTAAATTTTCTAATTGCTCGGGTGTAAAAGGTGTAGAAAATGACTATTATTCTCTCCAAACTTTGCACTTGTGACCAGGATAGGGATATTCATATATAATATTCTTTCTCACTTATTGCGATAAAAAGTGTGCAAATGTACTTGCTGTCCAATTGGGAATAATTAGATTCCAAATCATCACCGTCCTGGTCATAAAAGCGGAGTTTGGAGGGAATTACTGACACCTACCCAGGAACGGAAAAATATGTTGTACAGAATTAGTATGCGAGAGGAAAGAAAATGGGTTTTAACATGAGCAAAGTACTCATTTTTACATATTAGTTGGAATGTAATATTCATTCATCCATGCCAATGAAATTGGAAAAGGTATATGTATTAATTCAATGAGTTTTCAGATGATTGAACTTGTTTGTATTAACACAATGTTTTGGCCGATTCTTATACCCCCTTCTTCAGGTGTACTGTCTGTATGTTGATGGTGATGAACGGAATTTTTCCAATGGTATCAACATTACTATGTTGGATTCAGGTGATGTCTTTTACATTCCTTGTTAGGCCTGGATTTCCATACTTTGTCCCTCTTGAGTATTGGAAGCCACATCTGGTTTAACTTTGTACTTGTCTGACTTATACACTCAGTTTCCAACAGCATTCCATTGGGATTGTAGAATGGATTGGTAGAATGCTAATGATCTTTCTCAAAATTATAGACTTGTGTCCGTCCATCCACATAATACCTCAAAAAGTTTCTAAATTCAGGTGATCTTTTCTGAAATGGTTGACCACATGCTAAAAAAGAATTGATTAAATTCTGGTGCATAATCTAGCATTTTTTTTAATTGGTTTTCTCCCTTGCATCGTAGTTATACGCTCTTCAAACTAGAGTCTTCAATGAATTTCAATGAAATTTCGGGAAAGGTAAGCCATGGAGTAAGGAAGAATTGGTTAAATTTTAAGGGAGAATCCAGGAATTCTTTTTGATTGAGATATTTTCTTCTCCCCCGACTTTTTTTTTCTCCCTCATACAATTATGTGCCCATTCATGCTTTTCCACACTATATCTTCCGAAGTTCTCTATGAATTTAGATGACACTTTGTGGAAGGGTGGACCATAAGATGAAGATTTGATTGGAAGTTAGGGTGGATTCAGGAATTTCCTTTTACAGTTACTTCCCCTTTAGCTGGTAGCTATGTATCATTTTCATTCAGTTTTTGGCGTCAATGGCGCTGGCAGAGGTATGCGCTCTGAGTGCTTTTTAGTTGTATCATGCTTTTCAGAAAGAAAAAAAAATGATGATCTATGAAGGAGAGCAACTTGTTTGACTGCTTGGCCTCTTGAGGTAGCAACTGGCTTTATCAGGTTGCAATATGGTTTGGACTACACAGGGACTCTTGACTATCAGATGATGGCTTTTATGTCTGTAGATAGCTTATGTCAAGAATTTGGTGTTTATTTGCTTGTCTGGAAGTCATTATTTACTCAAAGGATTTCGGCTGTGCATGGATTCAACAACATTCCTGGCAAACCTAAGGACAAAACCTTCTGAAGTAAAAATCACTTCTTTGCAGGTGTTGATATAATTGAAGCCTAGGGAAATTTTTATCCTAACTTTGATCCTTTTAACTGCTGAACTATAAGTTTCCTATAAGAACCTGTGTAAAACCCCTGTAGAAAAGAAAAATAAGACTGGTTACTGCTAGGTCAAAATCCACTGCTATTTCTATTTTAGCTGAAGATGATTACTGCAACTTTTGTATTGTATAATTATTTTCGTAACTCATGTAAATGAATCACAGTAGCCTGTGTGTGTACTAGAACTTATTACATAGAAAATCATCTGAGAAAATACCAGCACAAGATCTGAGCATTGTTGGTTCAGAATGACCATTGAGACACCCCAAAACACTTTTTTGAAAAAAAAACATTTATAGATGATGGCTAGAAGTGTACTCATGCTGAATTTCAATTTTGTAGCCTGAAAAGGGTGACCAGGAGTGCCTGGAAACATACACACACACATAGACTAGGATACTCAAACAGAGAAGAATCTGTAGCTCACTGTTTGTTTGTTGGTTGGTTGGGCAGCTATTTGTGGGGCTATGGTGCTTCAGTAAGTAAAAAAATTATCAAAATATATTTGTATAAATGTATTTATTTATGAGAATAAAATAAGCCCTTGTATATCTGATATAAATCTTTGTATCTATAAGGCCACTGACCAATCAGTTGTGATATCAAATCACAGTAGGGAAGTATTAATTTCATAGATGCATTTATTTATTGGAATGAAATGACTCTCCACGTATTTCTAACATGAATTTATGTAGATATGTGAGACTTGTCAATTAAGCTCAGTTGGTAAGAGAGCTGACTACAAATCAGTTGGTTGTGATTTTAAATAATAGTGGAGGAATGTTAATTTTACATATCAGTTTGGTTTAACATGACAGAACTGACTAACAGTCCTTAAATTTTGATGAGGGTTGTTCTTATTGCAGTAGAACAATCTAGAAGCCACTGCTCTATGGCCAACTAATACATGAAATTTGAAAATATTTTTAGAAGAGGTCCAAGGTCCATAGATAACACCTGAATGGCTGGCTTGTGGGCTACAGCCTACCTTTTGCCAATCTCTACCTTAGAATCTCATTAATAGCCTTCAGATGGAACAAATTGGTTTGTGCTCAAGAATCATAGTGTATGTCCATACATGGGATTGTATCATTATGATTAGAATTCATTTGTTCTACTTTTTGCTTTTACAGAGCTTCTAGTGGTAGTTAATCCAAACAAACCAAATGCTTGTAATTAC